>PVIR01012953.1:0-43029 GCA_004026965.1 Petromus typicus | reverse complement strand
AGTACTGTTCTGTACAGAACTATGACCCCCCTCCCCCCAAGGAAATAAAAATGTTGTACAAAAGATTAATAGTGAAGATGTAATTAAGTATAGTGACAAATACTAAATAAAAATGTGGAATATGCTACAGAAACTTCATCAGGCTTCTAAAAGAAGCACGTATATATGATACATGCTCTCATGTATCACATTATATGGTATATATGTGTACATGTATGTGCATATATATGCATGAAATTTTTGTAAATAAAAACTGGCAGAATTGTAGGGGCTTATCAGTCATTGAGTCTGTGGAGAAGCCAGTAGCCAGAAACTGACACAACTTTTGATGCTATGGTGTTGTACACTTTCTTCCTTGTGAGACTTCAGCATTTGCTTTAATACCCTGAAGTGACTGGATGGATTTTTTTCACATCAGTGAGGTTAATCTGCTTTATTTAAACTCACAAAATATTTTCTCAGCAAATGTAGATTCAGATTTGATTAAATAACTACCTAGCGAGGTTTTTTAAAATTTAAAATTAACAGTCACAAGAATATATAAAATCATATAGAGGTATATATAATAGTTTGCTGAGGAAAGTGCTATGATCATAGTAGATATCCTTTTAAAATAGACCTGTGAATTGTAACTTGAAACAAAAGGAATTATTTAAGTAAGAAATTAATAATTTAGTGTGAGGCTAGCTCAAGAAGAAAGAAAATGTGATATAATCCAAGATAGAAAGAATAGGGCTGATTATTTTGATTCTTTGTTCTATAAAGAAATAAGAAATAGGAGACAAGAATGATCTCTCAGTACTGGGCAGTGGATTATGAAATTCCAGAAAATATGCTAGAGCGGAAAACCGTAAGTTCAGTTTTGGATCCGTTAACTCCAAAAAGTTTATAGTATCCACATGAAGCTATCTAGTAAGAAAATAAAAAATATGGGACTAAAGAGCTCCGGTTTCATATTAAATACTTTATGTAATTAACATGGAGCTATGTAAAATCTCTTTTGGAATTACTAGATTGGTGACATGACCTACTGTAGAAAGAATGACAGCTACATGAAAAACACCTGGGGCTGGGGGTTGGAGACTGTGTGTAGGGAAAAATGTAATGGTCAACAACTGCAAAAAGAAGAGACTGTAAAAAATGACGGAAGTTATTTGGGCATTTCATTGTAAATAATCATTTTCTCCATATAAATGTATATGCTATATAAAGCATTTTTATTTTAAATTAAATGATAAAAGAGCAAGGAAAAAAGAATTTGAAAACCACGGGTATAGGGAAGAACTGGTGGCAGAACAGGCCTGAAGAAAATAAGTGTATAGAAATGAGCCACTTACCTTTACGTGGAGGGAAGGACTCCAGGATCTGCCACTGTATGTGAAGGACAGGAGAAGAATAAGTCAAAATGCATGACAAAGTAGTAAGATCAAACACTTCAAGGCAATGGAAGTCATTTAAAGATTCCTAGTGCAGAACTGGTGGTGGATTATTTGCATAATTGTAAAATTACAGAACAATTTTGAACATTCAGTGAATATGGGTGATCATTGAAATTATCTGTTTTTTTCTTTTCGCTTTTCTCAGAATTCGGTGGCTTACATCCAGGTAAAGAGTGAAAATCTGCTGACTTTTCATAGGGCATTTGGTGTGATTAAGAAATAAGCACAAGAAATTAGGTTACTTTCACAACAGAAGTTCAAAAATGCTTCTTGAAAACTAAATTTATAATATAGGTAAGTGAGATTAGTAAACAGAGGAGAAATACGTTGGACAAAGAAAGCCTACTGGATAGAAATTCTATCACCCACATCTGAATGATGTACAGTGGGATGTTGGAGCAGAGAAAGAGGAGAATGAGGGTTCCTAACTGGATGGTGGGACACCTGACTAAAGAAGGAAGAGCTGCTGCATAACAATGGAAACTTCCAGAAGACACTGAGGTCTGAATTTCCAACACGGTGTCCACATAGCCTTCAAATCGCCAGAGGGTTACATGAAGTGGAGAGTACTAAGGACAAGTACCTATTGTTAAGTCAGTGAAACTCTCACCAGCGGTAATAAAGTGACAAAGGACCATATTTAGTCAAGGACAGGAACTTCTCACAAGAGAGAGATTTATAATGGGGAAGGCATGCCATATAGTTTACACTTGCTATTGTACGTACCAGCGCTGGTGAGCCTATGGTGTGTGTGCTGTCACAGGCACATATAGCCCTCCACCTGCCCATGAGCCAAATCACTCCTGCATCGTCCCACAACTGAACATTCAGACTTGATTGCAGTGTTGGCACTTTGTGATAAATAACTGAGGTGAGGGGTTAAAGTTTGGACCGTCAGTCTCTAAAAGGTTCACCATGACAGGAATATACTATGAGAATGAGTTTTAGTACTTTGTGAATCAGACGCCATCATTGAATTAGAGATGCCAAGAGCTCTTGGGAATTATCTGCGAATGATAAATAGGAAGGGGGGGGAGGAGAAAGCAAGTTGTGTTTGCAGAGGATGCTGATATATTTATCACCTGATGAATTAGATTAAGGAAAACACATAAAATAAGCCAGGTTAACTAAAGTTTACAGTTTAGATCCCTAGAAGTGATGAGTCTAGGTCATTCATTTGAAGAGTAAAGATATGGAAAATTTAAAGTTACTGTGATCCATTGTTAATATCAACAGTGACAAATATGCTTACTACCCAAATCTACTAGACACTGATAAGTAGTTTAAAGAAGTAAATAATCTTCATTTCAAAGATTTTAGTTTTGTAGTGATACCAGCTGTGTAAATTACAATCGTAAGAGAAATAAAATTAATTTCTTACAATGACGGTACAAAGTTTCCCAGTTTTGAAATAAATAGTGGTCAATGATAGTATGTGACATCAAAAATAAGGGAGATAGGAGCAGAAATGCATGGGTTTTGCTATTTCAACAATAACTGAAAGTAAAGAAAGAATACTCTCCAGTAGATGAAAAATGGAAAAGAAAATGTTTCCTTCTTTATCTAAGATACAGTAAGCAAAAAGGGAAAGAAGTGGGGATATTGGAATTGATGAATTGCACAGCTATTCTACTATTTACTTTATTTGGTTTTACTTTCTATAGAAGCTACATTCGCTTACTCCTTACTAGCATGGGTTGTTTTTGTATTGATAATAGCCATTTAATTGAAATGAAATGCTATTTCTTTAGCACTTCAGTTTTAATGTGCATTTCCTTGATGTGTAGTATTTTTCCTACATCCATTGTCCATTTGTATGTGTTCTTTGGGAACATTCCATTCAGTTCTTTAGCCTATATTTAATCTGGTTTATTTGCTCAGTTTTGCCATTGAATTAATTTTTCTTATAATTTATAGATCTCCACCTCTCATCAAATGGGAAATTTGAACATATTTCACTCATTCTTTATGTTACTTCTTCACTCTATTGTTTCATTTGCTGTGTGGAAGCTTTTAAGTGTGAGATAATCTCATTTGCCAATTTTGCTCTGATTGCCTACCTTAGCTAAAATGAAAGGTAAGTATTGGTCCTGTGTTTTCTTCAAGTAATTTGATAGTTTTGATGTTACTTTGTACCTCACAAAATATCAATCCTCATTGTTACCCCAAAATAAATTAGCTTTAAAGATGGAAATAAAATAGTTTGAAGAGGACATGATAAAGATAACCTTGGAAGGTCTTGAGTAATTCAAGACAGAAGAGTAAGAGTAATGTGAATGGGATGGGGAAGCAAAGATAGGATGATGACTAAGTAGTCACATAGTGGTTGGATAAAAGAAGAGATATAGAAAATATACAAAAAGTATTTATTGAGTTCTTAGTTTCTTCCAGGTGATGTATTTGCACATCCATTATTTAACACCAAATATAAAAGCTTTATATTTCTAGAATCTTGTCATTTGTTTTGGAGCTAGGAAAATTTAAGACTAAATTTGACATCAAATATCAACAAAGAGGATAGGTGAGCATTCTTTTTAATTCTTAAATTTAGTGATTGCTGATTTCTTGAAGTTAATGCCTTTCTCTGAGATGAAAAATAACACATACCAACACTATGTTCTGATTATTCTGTCGCCTAGATGAAATCTACAGAAGTAATTTTCAGTTAAAAATGAAATTTCCAAAGCGAAGCTTCTGCCATATGTCATTTGCATGCATAGTCACTGTGTTACTATACAGACTCCGTAAACCATTTAACTGTAGTCCGCAGTAGTGAACCAAGTCACCAGCCATTTACAGAGATGAATAGTTTTGCTTGCTGAGCTTGATATAAATTCTGGATGTGATTGAAGGCATACCGCAGGAAAGCTGTTTTGAATCTGGGAGAACGAAAACTCCTCACAACTATTTTCTCAGTATTATCAAAAATTTTTTGGTGGATGTGGAAAAGGCAAACTCTGATGTCATAGTTGTGGCAAAGCATTCTTGGATTAGGCAAAGTATGGCTTATAGCTGAACAGTGTAGCAGATCTAAATGACATGGTTACATGGCCTTAGGATGTCACAGTCCTTACAGGAAAAACTGCATCCTAGAAGTGCCTTATAAAAGCAGACTGAGCAGGGAAAGCTCATGTCATTGGCCACATTTTCACAAAAGTAAATTAGCTTCTTTTATAATATGATTCTGAATTTGAGACACAGGAGAAATAGAAAAGTTTAACATAGAGGGAGAAACACTCTTGACCAATGAATGTCATATATTTTATTTTCTTTATTTTTACCTGCAGTCCAGCAATTAATACTTTTAGTAATTTTAGCACCTTTATATATAATATATATATTATATATTTTATATATATATATTTGTCATTTATATTGAGATATTTATGTAGTGAATTCTTCATTCACACAAAAACAGTGTCCATCCTTGTCCACATTTTAACTTCTATGGAAATGTCATGGACTGCTGAGTTAAATCCAAGAGCCTTATAAAACATGCTGAATCACTTGTCACTATGAATGGCAAATCACCAAAGTCTGTCATAGCTGAATAATAGGCCGAAGTAGATTTTTCCACTCTAAAACTATAAGCTGTGGAATAATTGAAGCAAATTTGGGACTCTATGACATTATTTTTGTTTAATTCTCAGAATTTTAGTAGGTTAAAGTATTTCCATAATTATGAACTGTATTCTTCTCTTGATGGATGCTTTTTACTATACTCTGGAATAGACTTTGTTACATTGTCAGAAGAAATTAGTCATTCTAAGTATAATATTTATCCTGAAAGGTACGTTTAGACCAAGTAATATGAAGACGAAGTCCTCTGGCAGGCTAGAGCTTACTGTTGCATGTTTTAGTGCTCTCTGACTTTTTACCTCCTCTTGAATGTACTCTCAGATCTATGCATGGATTTGAATAGCCTTGGCCTTTTCATATGTTCCTGAGTATTTTGAACCCTAACCTGAGTATCTGTATGATATCTATGCTTAGTATTGGAAAATACATAAGCCTATTCTACAAATTCCCAGACTATAAACAGGTATAATACTCATATCTATTAGTAAAATAAGACAGAAGGCAATCACTATATGGTGTAAAATATAAAAGAGTTTCCCAGAATGGCCTTGTACGAAGGTTCTTAGAGTCACTGAGCATGATCATAATGGAAAGGTATAGGAGACGGAATGAGAAAAATAAAAATAGTATTGGAAGCAAAACTTGTAAATAAAGTACAGAGATAAGATGAACATATGGTTGAAACTGAATTTCTATTGAACTGTGTGCTTGTAGAATTTTTGCCTCATTATGTAATTATGTCATATTTCTTTCTAAAAAGAGAAAATATAAAGTTTATGGCATATTTTATTCTCTTGCTATTAAAAACATTTCTCATATAAAGTTCACACCGTATGCATTTTATACCATAAGAAATGGTATTGGAAAGTGAATTTATGCACTTTTATCTCAAAGCCTGGATTTTAAGCTCTGCAAAATTAACAATTAAATTGAAATAAATGTAGTTTTGATATGATTTCATATGATTTAAATGTCTTTTGACTCTTCTTCAGAACTTTCATAAGTATGATTATTTTACTTTAGTATGTTACAATTATAAATCACCAGAATGAAAGCTTTTGTATTTCTTGAAGCAATGAAAGGATACAAAATTCAGAAATGATAATAATGGATGCTTCTTAAATTGCGTTAATTTTGTCTTCATTGTATTGAGTGTGTGTGTTGTACCATATACTCCAATCACAGATTAGGATATGACAATTACTGAATACGGCAGTGGGACTTAACAGAACACTCTGTCTGAACTGACCGCATTTTTCTCAGTTTTTGTCTTCTGCGTAATTTGACCTTGACAGATCTCTTTTTGTCAAAGAAGTAGTTCTGATACTCATAAGACAATGAAAGAATTTAAAGTGACATTAATGTGAAAGATTTAGAAGCTTATTTGCTTTTTTTTCCGAGACAGCGTTTCTTTCACTTTGTAGTTCAGGCTGGTCTTTAACTCAGCCTTGAATTCAGCAGTCTTTCTGCTTCTGCGTCCTGAGTGCTGGGATTACAGACATGAGCCACCACACCCAGCACTGTGGTATGTGGTACTGGTTGCGGCTGGGCATGAGTCACCACACCTGACATTGTTGTATGTGATTACTGGGAATGGAACCTGGGCCTTTGCAAGGCAGGCACCAGCACCACTGAGCTAAATCCTGAGCCTTATTTGTTTTTCTATTAGGCACATTTGAATATTAAATTCATAGTTTGGAACTTTTTTGTGCATAAGTCTATCACTTCCTGCATAAACTGGTGATTTTGGAAGATATTATGTATATTCCTTATTATGACATTTTACCAAGCCATTAGTTATGAATACTTGTAATATAGTTCATGCATGAAAAGGTTTCTAGCACTCATTGGCTGAGTGAGTGAATCTGTCAAAAAGAAAAATTTTCTTACAGAGATGAAATGATTTTAATTGTGACTTTTAGATACAGTACTGGAGTCTGTGTTTTCACTAGATGAAGTATACTGCGACTCACTTTGTCTTAACTTTTGGAACACTTCGTGTGTGTAAGGCAGTAGTAAAGACACAGATGAGGCTATTTTATGTTTGTAGAGTTTTAAACTGTATCCTTCAAAGGTAATCAACATGATATACTGTGCATGATTTATTTCCTGTAGTTCTATATGCCTAATTTCCCCTTTAATTTGGTTTGCATTCATTTGTATCTGAAATGATAGCATTAATTTTTCTGGAGCTTCGCATCCTCAGTATCTCTATTGATAGATTCCAGGCCCACAACCATTTACCTTGGAAACTATTTTAAAAGATTCTTCTCTTTATTATTTGTTTTCATTGCATCATAAATTGCCTTCTTTCTCCTTCATCTATGGTTTTAAATAACTTAATTCTGTGTGGACTGAGAAGACCAGGGCTGATGCAAGCATTAGACATGTGTCTATATGCAGATGAGTGTGTATGTGTGTGTGTGTGTGTGTGTGTGTGTGTGTGTGTAGGTATGTATATTTATGTTTTGCAATACACTACTAAAAGTTAATCATAATAGCTTTGTGCATTACTTTATACCATTATGCTTTTTTCAGAAGGGCTCACTTATCTTCCTAAATTGTAGATGCTGAAATAATGTCTTCTATGGCATGATAATGTCTGAACCTTCATTGTGTAGTCCTTCACCACTACTCCATATACAATAATGGAACAACTTATATTGGAGAGTCTCAATAGGTCATTATTGACTCAAATTTGCTTTAAGAGAGGCAGCACAAAACAATGACAGAGGATATAGGGTCATATTACTTAAATATAGTTCTACCACATGCTATTTCATTGATCTTGGATTAGCTACTTAATGCTCTGTGATTTACCTGGCAAATAAGATTAAAAACACTACCTATATTTGGTTGTTAAGTACCTAGAATACATACCTAATACATGTCATAGTCTTGAAAATAATCAATATTCAATTTACCCAAAGGCTATGGTAATACATTTCTAGTGATTTCAAGAGAACTTTCATTTATATATAAATTCATAGACTGGCAGGTAAATGTCAATAAAATCAAAGTATAGCTGCATAAAAACTATAAGTTCATTTTTCAGCCCAAGTTTCGAAGTTATAATGCATTGAATTTATATATTTCTGTCATGGAGCTTAATCAAATTTTTCAATTACTTTCAATCCTTCAAATATTTTTTCATTAGTTGTACATTTCCAAATTATTTTGTAATTACTTCACAGTGGTTTCAATCGTTTCAGATATCAAAGATACTCAGTATTTAAGGAGAGGCCTTATGTATGACATTTACATTATGGATTGAGATATGCAAGCATAGTAACTATTTAAAATATTTATGATTTTGTATATGATATCACATTCTAGTCACTTCATTTAGAAGAAGAATGCGAAAATATTTGCAGGTAGAAATATTTATCAGTAAGTTTAATCATGGTTTTGTTGATATTATTATTACTACAAATAATGATTTTTTAATTTTATGGGAGCTGACTAATAATTATTAGTTATCTCAGTTTAAAAATTATTCTTCCTGAAGTATAGTTCTTTAGGATACTAAAGAGGAAAAAATTCTACCTCTGAAGATTATTCTAATACACTTAATTTTTCTATTATTTCCTTAGCAGATACCATGAATTTTAACAAATCATTTTATATGCATATTTTATATTAGTAAATTCCAAAGCAATCATTTACTAAAAAGATCACATCAATTGATTTTTAATTATGCTTCAAGATTATGCTCATCATAGAGTTAATTTGAAATTTTTTAAAAATTCAAATCTTTATTGGTACATTATGAATATACATCATCATCACATTCAACATTGAGAGTTTGTACCAGAATATGACGTGACTTGATTCTCATCTTTCTCCTTCCCCCACCCAACCTGATGTAATTTGAAATTTGATCAAACAAATTTACCATGATATATATATATATATATATATATATATATATATATATATATATAAACTGAGTTTACTGGTATGGTTAGGAATACATTATGATCACAACCCTCACTGAGTATTTGTACTTGTGTGTGATACATCTTGATTCTTATATTTTTCCATTCCCCTGCCCTCGTTCCAACCCTCCATCCTTTCTTTGTGCAACATTAGCATCATAGTCATCAATGCTAATGAGCTTCAACTGCACAACAACTATTAATTGAACTGTTTGTTGAGTGTCTATTGTAGGCTCTAGGATAAATGCCTTCTGTATAAAATATCTCATTTAGCTCTACATTTCTATGTGGTAGATGAGGAAATTGAAGCTTATACTTTAGGGAATGTGTCTGATGAGTAGCAAGTACTGTTTGGAACTTGAGATCTCTGACAAACCGGTATCTTGTTTTCTATCTTCCTTAGCTTGCTGTTCATTTTCCTTTGCATTTTGAGTGATAATGGATTGAAAAAATGTAGAAAACTGAACTATAATAGTTTGATATTTAGCTGTGTAGAATGGTAGGTTTCTATATTCATAAAATAAGCAGAATATTAAAGTAATAATATATTTGTTCTACACCCTAATGCGCCAGTGGAAAATTTCTACAAATTTAGTATATAATTTAGTTTTAAAATTATATGGGTTTTTTGTTTTATTTTGGGTTTTTTTGAGACAAAGTCGCATTTTTGTATTTCAGGCTGGCCCTGAGCTCAGCCTTATACTCACAGCAATCCTCCTGCCTCTGCCTCCAAAGTGCTGGGATTATAGGCATGAGCCACCATGCCCGGCACTGTGGTATGTGGTTCTGATTGCTGGTGGGCATGAGTCTCCATGCCTGGCATTGCTGTATGTGGTTACTGTGGATCAAATCCAGGCCTTTGCACTTGCAAAGTAGGTGCCGGAACCTCTGAGCTAAATCCCTGGCCCCAAAGTTATGTTTTTTTCTTTCTTTTTTTTTTTTTTTTCTGTTTCTTTAGTAACATATCAATATGAATTGGGGGCAAAAAAAATCCCAAATCATGTAAAAATAATTGAATTGATGACTTTAATTTTCTGGAAAACTTTATGCATATAACCCAGCATGCATTTTATGAAGAAAAAGAACCTATTCACAAACATGTAAAATTACATACGATAAGAAACTGAATTTGTAGGAATAGCAGGATTTTTTTTCTGCCAGGACTGTTACTGAATTGCAGTAGTGTACAGTATATGTAAAATATCTGGAATTATCAGAAAATCTTATACATTTTCTGCTGATGTCCTTGTGCATAGTAATATTTATATTTGTGTTAATTAAGAAAGGAGCAGATCAGTCTGTCACTGAAGTCCTCTGTAAACAGCTTTTCTCCCTTGATTCAGAATGCTGATCCCAAGCAAAGACAGAGCAACATGACCTCTGATGAGTCTCTTCCCTATTATTTGGTTTTCTGAATAAATAGATTGCTTTATGTTCTCCAAGTAAAAAGAATGATATATTCTAATATTGCGGTAGCATTTGAAATTGCATAGATAAAAGCCTATTTAAGAGGAGCAGAAGTTCACCATAAGCCTCTTGTCAGTTTCTGAGGAATTCATACATATCAAAAGGCCTGAAAGAAAAATAACACAGAGGAAAGATAATGAGCCCATCAAGGCAAATGCTTAATGTGGCTCCACTTTGATATTAATCAGACTATGTGGGGGTGAGGGTCAAAGCACCTGAGGTCAGCAGAGAGAATTTCGGTTAAAGCAGAACCCTAAGCTAGTGATTTCAGACAGACTGAAATTTTAGAAGTGAAACATAAAGGTCACAAAAGCAGATCCAGTTTGCTGAGGCACAGTGGGCAAGTTTTAATGACTTCTCAGCACACCTTTTCAGAGATGCTCGTGAGCTTGAACTATCCAGGCAAAGCAAACTTCTTTTTATTTTATCAACAGGAAAAGAGATGGGATACTTGAAAGATTAAGTCAAAATATAAAAGTTGCTTTTGTTCAGGAATTTCGTTACCTTGAGTAATTAAGGTAAATTCTTCTGAAAGTGAATTTAAGCTTTATGCAGGTTTTACTAAACAATCTGGGTATGATTTCTATTATACATGAGCAATATGTACATATAAATAGGTGGCTCTATAATTCTATCTTTAGATTATTTCCATAATTAAATATAGGTGTCTTTAATATTTATAAGCCTTTCAAAATATCTCTGTAGCTTGATTCCTCTGAGCTTGATTACAACCTCCTCTGAGGTTGCTAAATCCCTTTTGAGAAAATAAGTAAAGCAAAAGACAACACAGATTTTTTATTTTCCTGCAACGAGCTGTTGAGTTTAACATGTAAAAGAAGAAACAAAAGCAGAGATATGATAGGAGAAGTGAAGAAGGAGCAGAAAATGGGAAGAATAGAAAATCTTCCTGAGTATTGTACAAATACCTACTCATCAAGGTGCAAAATTTTATTGTCCATTTTTAAATTATATTTGCTATTATTTAGTTCATCTTATCAAAGACTCCATGGTAAGATATCTTGGAAAGACTAAAAGAGCTGAGATATTAATATTCCTATTTTCTATCCATCTATGCACTTAAATATCTTTTATGTGGTTCGGGCACCTGTCTTACAAACTCAAAGGCCCGGGTTTGATCCCTGGTATCCACAAACAATACTGGGTGTGGAGACTCACCCCAGCAGCAACCAGTACCACATACCACAGGGCCGGGCGTGGTGGCTGATGCCTGTAATCCCAGCACTCGGGAGGCAGAGGCAGGAGGATTGCTGTGATGTGAGTTTGAGGCTGAGCTCAGGGCCAGCCTGAACTACAAAGTGAGACCCTGTCTCAAAACACAACTATATATATATATGTATATATATATATATATATATATATATATATATCTTTTATGTATATTTATGTATATGGTTTTTGCTTAGTATACTTTATAATTTAATGACTCTTTTATGGGTAACCACAATTTTGCATCATTTTAACATCTATAATAAACCACCATACTTTATATAAATGGTCCTCTAAAAGTCAACACTATATTTCATCTTGTAAGACCTTTTATAATTTTGGATTATTTTTCTTTATGCATAGGTACATATCATCTGTGAGAACAGATATCATTGCTCCAAAAGAAATTTACTTAAATCTTTTCTCACAGGCATATATATGACATCCATAAGTATATTTTTATTATACATACATATGAATATATATGAGAGTGAGTTCCATTTCTGGAGAACTTTTGTAAGTCAGATTGGTTCATATGTCTGATAAAGTGAGTCTAGTACTCCTTTGACAATGTATACTGCTGTGCACTTCCTAGTGGTCCCCTCCACACCGCCGTTGCTTTTCCTCTTGCTTCCAGAGTCGTGGGCTGGGGTTGCACCCTGTACTACTGTGTACTTTCACACTGTACATGAGCACACACAGTACAACTGTAACAATATCCTGTAGACATACAAACTACTTCTGTGATTTGTTTGCATCTATAAATGTTTGTAATTTGAGATGTATTCATGTCAGTGAAAGTTTCCAACTGAACCTTCATGAATTGGAGACTTACTGGGATTAGTTAGATTTTCAGCCTACAGTCATTCTAATTCTCTCAACCACCAGTTTTTTGCCTTCCCACTTATAAAATATTTAGCTGCTTTTCTAACTTCATTTTAACTGCTTTTGTATTTTTAGTACATGCTTTTACATAAGGAGGTACTCATTTGGTGAAACAGTTAGTTAAAATAAGACAAAAATAACACATATTTACAGTTTGAAGTGATATTAAAAGGGCCTTTTTTCCTTTGCTACAAAATATTGTAACAATAAAACAATTATTTTAAATACATTTTATTTTTTGAACAGAATATAAAAACACTGAAAATGTATTAACTTCTTTTTTTTGTTTTTTATTGACAGTGCATTACACAGCCTTGCTCTCACTAGACACCTTATCTGATATTCATAAAGTGAAAGAAAAAAAGATTTAATTTTTCTTCTGGTTTGGGGAACTTGAGTCTATATTCAGCTGGCTCCAAGTCAGGACTGTGAGGGAGGAAGGGTGTGGAGAGCAGAGACCGAGGTCTGGCAGCAGATCAGAGAGCAGCTTCTGCAAGCAGCAGGGAGTGGGGCCTCTCCGACTCACTCAGCCAGCCACATCCCTGAGCAGATACTACTAATCTGCTAGATGTTTCCTAATCTGTCCAAATTGACATATTATTGCAAATGGCAACTCATAGGACTCTTAGTAAGAATCTTTTAACTTAGACAGGGGAAACCATCAGTGATAAAGGGCTGTGCCTAAGGTTTCTCCTCAAGTCAGTGATGGACCAACGCTGGAATGTACATGTCTCGTTCGTGAATCTCATTTCCTAGAAGAATTAGGATGAATATATGACCCAGCTTTTCAGAAAGGTTCCACTTACTACCTGGCATCCTGACCAGATCAGCAATTGTAATCTCTTTCATGTTTAGCAATGTTCTTATTTAAAAACCACCCTCTAATGGCACAATAATTATAACTTCTAGTAAGACACAAATTAAATCAGAACTACACTGTACCAAAGAGCAGCTCCAGTTATACCTTGGTTCATGAACACTGTTGTTTAGAAATAAAAGTGTTTGACAGAATTTTGCTTTTGTTTGCCAACTCTGAGTGGCCAAATGACCATCGTCATCTTTCCCACACAAACATAGTTGTGGCCATCCTTTCCAAAATTATAAAATAAATTAGATTGGTGAAGATATCACTTCAATTTGGATGCCAAAGGTCATCGAATCCTTTTGATTTATCCTTTTGATTTATTAAGGGAGGAATGATCTCTTTGACTGACTCACAGAATATTAAACACACCATACAGGTATTTATTAATACTTTGACATGAATTAGTTTTTCATCTTTAAAAACTATGCAAATACCTATGAAAGTCTTTAAATTTTGCACAAACAGATTTGTTATAACTGTATACCAGCAGACCCACAGAAGAACCAAACCAGTCAAGTTTGACAGAGCACTGAGCAGAATGGATAACCATAGTCATTTGCTTTATACCAATTAGGTTAGGTTGAGAGTAGTAAGAAAGAGTCCTTCTAAGTCATCGAATCCAACTCTGATTAGATAACACAAGTCTAAAGTGACATTAATCTGTGTTTTCTGTAATAACTAATAACTGACTGCCAGGCTAAATAACTTTTCTCTCTTGCTTTGTGGAAATAGTTTTAAGCTGGATGGTATGGAAATAAAATGTACATTAAAAGATGCTTGTTTTCTTTGGTCAGTTGATGTATTTCTGCTAAGAAAGATAATATTATAATAACATTCTTGACATTTTTAAGAATAGCAAAGTCTATTTCATGTAGAAAGTTAAAATTGTTCATACTATTCTACTTCTGTTAAATTAAAGATCACTGTAATATTCCTCAATACATTTTCAAAATATATCATTATTATTTTGATTTATTTCTAAAGAAGAAGAAATTTAACATAAACAGGAATTTGTTCTATTTATTTAAGCCTAAAGTATGCATACAACGTATGTAGGAGATATGAGAAGTCTGGCGTATGTGTGCGTATGTGTGTGTGTGTGTGTGTGTGTGTGTGTGTGACTTTGTGAAAGATACAGACTTTTCCAAATAATCTAAACAAAATTGTATTTGACAGTACTATTATAGAAAACACCAGGCACAAATGAAAAATCTATGGTTGTGCCCATTCTGAGAATTGTTTAAATAAGTCTAGTTGAAAATGAGATATCTTGTCATGATGTATGATCTTGTTGAAGATCAGTTACACTCTGTCTGCTGGTATCTTGTTGAGGACTTTTGTCTCTATATTCATTAAAGACATTGATCTCTAGTCTCTCTTTTGGTTAGGATCTTGTTTAGTTTTGGACTCTTGTCTAGTTTTCAGTGTAATGCTCGCTTTCAGTTATGACTTCAGAAATACTCCTTCACTTTCAATTTCATTAAAGAACTCGAGGAGTATTGGTATTAGATTTTCCCAGAGGTTATTTTAAAGTTCAGCTGTGAATCAGTTTGGACCGTGGGTTTTCTTATTTGGTAGGCTTTTCATTACTGCTTCAATTTCATTGCCTTTTATTGGATCATTCAAAGTCTTTTGTTTCTTGCTTCAGTGTTGGTATTTCCTATGTATCTAGGAATCTATCCATTTCTTCTGAGCTCTCTGGTAAGAATCTAAATGGTGTGTACTACAAACGTACTGATAAAACATAAAGACATAACACCAATAAAATGTTATTTTATGTGATCTTAGGTAACTATTTATCCTGAAATGTATGCAATTTAGATAAGTTTATAGAATGTTAAAGAGGGAAATATTTCAAGAAGACCGTAAGTGCTGCAAAGTCTTCAAAGTATCAATAATTGTGATTAGATTCAAAAACCAAACTGTGCTATATCAATAATTTTCCCAGATTCAATTGCTTCAATTATTTTAGAAACATTTGTAGTTAATTATATTGTTAAAATTGTCCAAATTTTTTCACTGTTTTGAAAGATGTCTAACATGTAGTGTAATATAGGGTAAAGAAAGTCAACAAATTCATCTTAGAGTTTTAATTTTCTTCCTTGACTTATTTTACATTCTTCTCATTTTTTAATGAAAAAAGGCTATCATAGTTTAGGGGATGTTTCCTCAGGAGAGGGTTAGTATGGAGAAATATTTCATAAAGTGACTAATAATCCTTTACAACCTCTGCAGTTAGGTTTGCTTCTTCTGAATTGTATATAATAATCATGACTCATTTATTCCTTAGTTATTTTTTGAGACATCCCAAAATGACAGAATATTTGGATATATACTGAGTTAGTTTAACTCACAGTCTTATTTTTTAATAATTGTTTGCATTTTTAAAATTTCAGCAGCAGGACACTCTTAATGAACAGAATTATGAAAATATATTTTCATATTCTTAGACTGCTTATTTTGATAAAGACCTTTTACTTTTATTTTTTCCCCTTTATTGAGTTTATCGATACATTTCAGGCACACATCACAATTGCATTTATCACTGAGACTTTGTATCTGTACATGATGTATCCTGATTCTCATTCCTCCTTATTCTGCTGCACCCCTACTTCTGCAACCTCCCATATAAACAAGCTTTGTTTCCACGATCAAATTCTTTGTTCACTTTCCTCTACTGCCCCTTCTCTTGTCCTTTGAACATATTTTTCCTATTTCTCAATACCTTTCACACATTCTGAACCACATTTACACCTTCAGTTCCTCATACCAGAGAAACAATATGGCATTTACACATCTGTGTCCGATTTATTTCACTGATGTGTATGTCCTCAATAGACCATGAAGCACCACCAGAGATAAGGAAGACAGCACGATTGGTGTGCAGTAGACACTCTATTTCATACATAGTGTGATCCACCAGAATCTTTTTTCAACCAGTTTCTCTGTTGTTTTTAAGTTATATTCATTCTTTGTCATATCTGTACCATCACAGACTCACTAACCTTGACTATCATGATGTTAGACTAACATGGCAACGTGACTGGCCTGGGAGCTGCATATGGGATTTGTAGAGTTCTTCTGGGTGTGTGGTGGTAGGTCATGGAGGCTTGACCTCAGGTCTGCTGTGTGGCCCCTGGCTATTTGATCTCTGTTGCTCTTTACTGCTCACTTTGTGGCCACCATGTTGTAAATACCTTTACTCTTCACAGGCCTTCAAGCTTGGAACCAGCTGACAAACCACAAATTCTGAAACCATAAACCAAATTAAATCTCTTCTCCTATAACTGTGGGTGTCTAATATTGCATTTCACTGGTGAAAAAGCCAGAAAGCCGACTAATACAGTCACGCATTGTTGTGTAGAATCATCATTTACAAAGATTCTTCTGCCACAGCCAATCACATGAGTGTTGTCAAGATTTTCTCAAAGCTGCTCTCTCTTGAGTTATGCTGTGTCCTGATTTTAGTCCATTAAAAACATCATTTTCAGGTATAGTTTTGTTTGTTCACATGTGAACTTCTTTAAAAAATAACTGACACAACTATTGGATAGTATTCACATGCTATTTTTCAGAAGTATGCATAATTTTCTAAAAATTTTAGTAGTTATTTCTGTAAATAGCAAATTTTTTTTTTTTTTTTAAGGTTTTTGGAGACAGGGTCTTGCTTTTGTGGTTCAGGCTGGCCCTGAGCTCAGCCTCAAACTCACATCACAGCAATCCTCCTGCCTCTGCCTCCCGAGTGCTGGGATTACAGGCGTGAGCCACCACGCCCAGCGCTGTGGTATGTGGTACTGGTTGCTGCTGGGTGTGGGTCTCCACGCCCAGTATTGTTATGTGGTTACCGGGGAATCGAACCCGGGTCCTTGCGCTTGCAAGACAGGCGCCGGAACCACTGAGCTAACTCCCTGGCCCAATAGCAAAATTTTTAAAAGAAGATACAAACAACTTGAGGAACAATTTAGTTTTCTTTTAACGTTTCTCTTTTTGGAAGTATAATGAATCGTATTAATCTCACTTCTGAGAAACTATCATGAGAAATTATTGTTAAGTCCTATTTTCTTTTATAAGTTTTACATTTAAAAGAATTCTGTCTCAGAACAACTAGTTTCAAGTCTCATTTCCTCCTTTACTTTCTCATAAGGAACAAATTTAATGTATATAATGTAAATATTTCACTAGGCTCTAAATTTAAATGATTCACAGCAATGTTTTAATAGCTATTTTTAATTTATGCTTTAAACATTTATTTTTAAATTTTATATTTACTCAGCTATGATTAGTAGCTATTAATGACTTTCAATTGCCGTGATTCTTTCTGTAATATTTACATAATTATATATATATATATGTGTATATATTCATTTTACACTGATAGAAGCTTCAGTGATTTCAAATTCTTGCTATCACAAACTCTTATTTAGCTGTAATCTCTGTACATTGACAATTTATTCCTAATTTATTTATGCTGTCAGTTACATTACATTTATTTATGTCATGTGTCACATTACTGATCTGTATCTTTCTACCTATCTTCCGCACATCACCTAGGCTGATTTGTTTCCAAAGATTAATTGTATCACATTGACATTTTTCTAATTATAACCAACTTATTTTCAGTAATATGTATGAATGTTGTGTATTACATTTGAAAGAATAATTGTTTTCCTTCCTTAATTAAATAAATAATTTCCTTTTAAAAATTAACCAGGGTTGTAGCTCAGCAGTGGAGCACCTGAGTGCCTGCCTGGCAAGTATGAGGCCCTGAGTTCGATTCCGTTACCCCCACAATTAAAAGTTCGTATTTGAATATAGACATTCACTAAAAATTTTTGAATAAAACTTTTGAAAAGCTGAAAAAAAAACCCTGTTTTTCTTTAACTTTCCTGAGCTGAGACTGATAGTCAATAAACTGAATTTAAATTGTAAATTTGATACCTTTTACATTATGAGCTCCTTGGAGAACACAGCATGATGAATACTGTCAGTCACCCTGGGTTGCAATGTGCTTACTGTGATAGGGAGCAAGGAGTTGAGATATAATTCACTCCTATATCATTCTACTGGATCCATCCTTCATCTTTTCTCAGAAGTGTTGTTTCCATCTGTAATAGGGTTTCCTTTTTGTCTTCAGATAATTATTACAATTTCTATATTAATTCCTATCATAAAATCTCTTTAAATTATAAGGAATGAGGGAAATTGAATTTACTACAATTGTGGGAAGGGTTAGTAAGTTTCTATGTACTTTTTCTATGTATTTAATTACTTAAGAATTTTTGATAAATATATTGGTCCCAAGTATACTAGAAACACAGTATTTCATCATGCACATACACAGTCAAATATAATCATACACACATCCATTATGTAGAACTTTGTGAAGGACACTATTTGAAATACTGATTTAAATTAACATGATTTATAAATTGTGACAGGTCTATTTCTGCTGTATATTTAGAATGCTCTCATTCACAAATTAGAGTGTAATTTTAATGCTATCATAAAATTTAAATAAATAAGTGCAAGATGCCAATCATTGAGCTCGAAGTATACATAAGTATGAATTTGATCCAAGGACAGTAGAGAATGTCCTTAGGCTTTTTCCTAACTCTAGGAAAATAAATTTTTTTATTGACCCAAATTTTCCATGTTAAACTTTATTATGGATACATTAAATGTGCATCTGGTATATCACCTTTCTGTTGAGTCATTGTTTCAACTCTCAATATATGTATTTTATTCAGTAATTTGGTTCTAATGATTTCAAATACAGTATAAAAATATATATTTCCTAATTTATGCTCCTGCAGTGTATAAGTTGGCTATGGTCTCCATAATAAAATACCTCAGACTGTGTGGTTTAAGCAAAATGGATTCATGTTTCCTGTCCTGAGTGCTGGAAATCCAGTCTCACCATGCTGGCAAGACTGGTTTCTCCTGCAGCCTCTCACCTTGACTGTGCATTCACTTCTTTCCAGGCATGTCCTTGTTCTGGAGTCTCTGTGTCTTCTTAACATCTTCTTAGGATACCAATCAGAATGGAGCAAGGCCAACTGTGATGGCTTTGTTTTAACTCAGTCAGCTCTTCACAGGTGCCTGTCTCCAAATACACTCAGATTCTGAGGGAGTGAGTGTTGACTTCCACATAAGAACTGGAAAAGGTCCACAGAATCCAGGTGTCTGCTGAGTGATACTTTTTCAAAACAGTGAAGAGGAAAACAGCATTATAAGAATACACTTTAGGAATTATTTGGACAAAGGACAGGATTACTTAGTAATACAGTGAAGCTAACAGAATCTCATTTTGTTAGTTTTTGGTACAGAATACAGAGTATCTGATTTTAGAATAGAAGACAAATCTCTAGATGAAGCTAACTTTTCCTCTTAAAGTAATAATATATATTAGCTCCTGCACCGCTCAAAGCCTTGCCATTCTTTTCTGTTATATGTTTATAGAACAAGATATGGGAAGCATAAATGAATTACATATGTTTAAGTTCTCATCAAATCATATATGATTATGTATTATCACTTGATAGTTCTACCATCAGTTATCTTGAAATTTGTGCAACAAGTGATCCAAAAAAAAATCTACCTTCTGTGTCATTTTAAGTGAAAATAGTATTTCTTTTGTTGAAATGCTATTGAAGTCATTTTAGTGATTTGAAGGCACTCAACATGCTAATTATGTGGAAATTAATGAATAATTGTTTGTATTTATTAATTATAAAATATGAAAATTTTCTTTTTCCTGGTACAAATGTGATCAGAATTTTTTTTCACTTTTTATATCTGGAAATTTATACTAACAAATAAGCAATGGGATGATTGTAAACCCATTGGTAAAGGCCTGAGGGTGCTTACTGATTTCCATGGTAGAAATATGCTGCTGTTTTCTCAATGCCTTCTTCTCTTTCTATCACTGACTTGGCTTTTCCTTACTTTACTCTATGAAAGTTTGTGCGCTGCTGTGACACTCCTGAACACTACATAATATTTTAGGTAGGAAATCATGCATCTCAAATGTCCAATCAAGTATTGTCTATTTGTCTATTTGTCCAATGCAATATCCTGAAGAAAAATATCATTTTGTTAAAAGTAGAAATTGTAAGACTAGGTCATGCGCATGTTTATATTCTTTCTAAACTTGAGTGCAGTATATTACTACAGTTTAATAATTACTTAAATAACATACATGTGTATATATGTGCTTGTGTATAAATGTATTTACATGCTTTAATTCATAAAATTTATTTCTAGAAAATGTTTAAGTTACATTTCATTAATAAGGAAATAAGCATTGTTCCTATATATTCATCATTCCCCACACATACAGCACCTTCCACAAAATGTATTCAGCACCACAAAAATACCCTCATTAGTATTAAACAACGTAACATAGTCACAATTTATTCCTAGAGTTCATGATATATAGTAGTACAGACTCATTATTTTGTGTTCTGTAGATTTTGAGAGACATATACTGATGTATATTTATGATTATAGTATGTTACACAACAGTTTCACTAGCCTAGAACACTTGGTGCTTTATAGCATGGCAATCACTACATTTTTTTTACTCTTTTTATAACTTTGCCTTTCTAAACTGATGTATGGTTGGAATCACACAATGGGTAGCCATTTAAGATCGGCTTTTTCACATTGTAACATGCCTTTGACTTTCCTGTGTGTCTTCTCTTCCATTGTCAGAAATCAGGAGCCAAGGTCCCTATGTATTTTTATTGTAGTGGCCTCTCAACTGCTTTATTAGGTTCATTCCTATGTATTTAAGATTTTACCCTTAATGGAATTAATGGAAATTCTTCTGATTTGTTTATTTATTTATAATGGGACATTTTAGGTATACAGGAACACTATTGATACTGTGTGTTGGCTTTATATTTTGTGCATTTGTTGAGTTTATCTATTGTTAAGAGTCTTCTGATAGAGTGCTTCTCAGTCTGCTATCTGAAGAGTCAGATCATCAGCAAATAGAGATAATTCAGCTTTATCTTCTCATATATTTACTCTTTAATTTCTTGCACATACCTAAGGAGACTGAAGTCTAGCTATTTATTTTTTTCTCTCAGTAACAGGAACTGAACTCAGGACTTTGTGCTTGAGAGATAAGCACAGCGCTGCTGAGCTAAATCCCCAGCGAAGGCTAATGTTTTCAGTAATATATAGATTAGGAGTTGTAATAGGACATATTTGTCTTACTAATGATTTTAGAGGAAATGTTTTCAGTCTATATAATGTTGACTATGGGTTTGTCATACATGGCTTCTATTTGAGGCAAGGTCTGTCTATAAGTATTTCCATAAAGGATATTATGAGAAAAAACATTTGATTTTGTCAAACTCTCTCTGTACTGTATGTATTGAGAAGCTCATGTGACTTGTATCCTTGATTCTGATTATGAGATGCATTACATTTATTGATTTACTTTACCCGTAGCTATATTTTCACATATTAAAAGTAACTTTGTCAGGATATATGATTTTTCAATACATTAAATTCTGTTTGTAAATAACTTATTGAAGACTTTTGCATTTATTTTCATCAGTCTTTGGCCTGTTGTGTTGTCCTTTTCTTCTTTTTCTATTTGTGTCCTCATTGGATTGGTTGTTTGGGTAATGTTGGCTTCAGAAGAGTGTAGAAACATTACTTTATTTTCAGTCAATTGGAAAAGCTTGACAAGTGTTGGCATTAGTTATTCTATAGAGTTCTGATAAAATTAATACATAAATCTGGTGTTCTCTGGCTTGTTTTTTCAGAGAAATTTTAATTACTGCTTCAGTTTCACTGTCCAATATTTGTCTGTAGAGAGATTTTATACCTTTTTAATTAAATTTTGTAGTACTCATCTAAGAATTTATCCACTTCTTCTAGATTCTTCAATTTATGAGAATGTGAATTTTCAGAATAGTTTCTTATACTTTTCTTGATTATAGTTGTGCACCTGTAAGTTTGCCTTTTTCTTGACTAATTATTTTGATGCAGGTCTTCTGTTGGGGGCAATAAGTTTGAATAGCACTTCTCAGTTTTATATATTTCAAAGAAAAAGTTTTGATTCATTATGCCTTTGCATATTTCTGTCTTAAATTGATTGGTTTTTCCTCTGATTTTTATAATTTCTTTCTTTCTACTTGTATTAAGTATGGGTTGATTTTAGCTTTTACTACCTTCAGATGCATCATTACATTGTTTAACTTAGGTCATTCTCTTTTTCATATCTATGAACTTCCTTCTTAGAATTGTTTTCATTATGTCCCAAAGATTCTGATACATTGTATTACTGCTGTCAAAAAATTTCAGTCATTTTCAGATCTCTTCCCCGATTTCTTCTGCGACTCACTGATGATTCAAGAGTGTATAATTCAATCTTTATATGTTTGTGTTTTCAGTGGTTTTCTTTGCTGTTGATGTCTGGTGAGTGTCATTCCACTGTGATTTGATAGAATGCAACGAATAATTTCATTTCTTTGTATTTATGGTGACCACATTTGTGGCATAATATCTAGTTTGTTTTGGAGAAATTTTAGGGGTTAGTCTGCTGAGAAGAGTTTGTCTTCTCTTCAGATGAAATACTCCTAAATGCACTTGCTCTTTGATGTTGTTTAACTCTAATGTTTCTTTATTCACACTTTTTTGTGTGAATAACTTGCCTATTTTTTAATAAGTTGACTTTATTGGTACATTTGAGGAGTACATTTTGATCATAATCTTCATTGACAGTTTGCACCTGTACATATCTTGATTCTTATTTTTCCTATTGCCCTGACTTCCCTTCCACCCTTTATATGTATAAGCTTTGTTTTTGGATTTTTCCCTTTTTACCATCATTTTTTTTCTTTCCCTTCTTTACTTTTCCGTGCCCCCAACTACTTAACATTATCCCTTTGAATATTTTCTTCCTATTTTACAATACCTCAGTAAATTAGGATTAGAGGTCATGTTTGACACTGCTATTTTCCTGCTGGGTATATTAACTTGCCTATTTTACAAAGTAGATACAAAATCTCTCCCTGTGATGGTACTTGTGTGTATCTGTCCTTTTATGCCAAGTATTTTTGTTTTATAAAATAAAATGTCTAGATATTTAAAATTGTTATCTTTTCTTGATGTATTGTTCCTTTCACCAATATATAGTGATTTTCATTTTCTCTTTTACCAGTTTTTATTTGGAACAGCTCTGCCCAAAATTAGAATAGCTATTACTTCTTACTTTCAAGTTCTACTTCAGTAATCATTTTCTATTGGTTCATTTTAAATAGGTGGCTTTATTTTCTTTATTTGTGTGGATGAGACATATTTCTTGCAGATAACATATGTTTGTTTTTTTTATCCAATCTATCATTCTGTGTTGTTTGATTAAAATTAAAAGCTAGTACAGTAAATGCTATTCTTGAAAAGCTTTTATTGGTTTTTGTTATATGATTTTTAGCAGAACTTGATTATTTTTATTTCCTTTCCTGAGACACATTTTTTCCTTGGACTGGGTGATGGTGACATCCCACTGTGTTTAAAACTCTCTTGAAAATCCTGGTTTGGTTGCCATGAATTTCATTATCTCTATTTTGGAAGAACTTTATTTTTCCATCAGTGTTAAAAGATAATTTTGCAGGATACAGTACTCTGACTCCAAGATCTCCTAGCTTTGGAAGTTTGGATTGAAAACCTGATATTATTCTGAAAAGCTCACTTTTCCGTGTTGTTTGGTACCTTTCTTTTTTTTTTTTTGAATTTCTGGGACTTTGATTATGGCGCTTCGTGGAGAATTGCTTTTCCGCTCACTTCTATTTGGAATGTGAACTCTAAACTGTACCTAGCTCTTCCACCTGTTTCTCATGTATGAGAAATATTCCTGCTAATTTCAATAAATAAAATTTTAAACCACTAGCCCCTATTTCTACTCCTTCCACAAACCATACCATTCTTATTTTTGTGCTTTAAATGTCATCTGGGAGCTCTTGGGTCACTTCTTATTGTTTCTTATTGTTTTCTTTTAGTAAAATTGATTACATTTTCTATTGAATGAGACTTTTCCTCAAGTCATATTGCATCTTCAGACTGACCTTGTCTATTGCTAAAACTTTCTATTGAGTTTTTATTTCCCAGATTTCTGCTTGATTTATTTTTATAACCTGTAATTTGTTACCAAAGTGGTCATTTATATCCTGCATCATCTTCATTCATTTGCTCATTTATATCTTATTTAAGCTCAAGAAAGAAATAAATGTTATTTGGTCATATTAGGAACTGATTCATTCAGCTGCTTAGTTCCATTTTCTTTAATTTTGCTGATCATTTCAATGATCGATTAATTTAGCTCATTGTTTTTCTGTCCTTTGGCCTTTTCAAACTTTTTAACAATTTGTTAAATTATTTTGTGTGAAATTTATCCAATTCAGTGCCTCTTAAATCTGTTCTTGGGGAGTTAAGAATTTTGGGAGACCCCTTCTTGCCTTGTTTGCTGTTTTTGTGAGTTTGTGTTGAAAATTGTAGCTTCACTGCTCTAGAAAGCCCGGACTGTATGGAGATTCCTTTAATACATGGTTATCTCCCTGCGCTGTGATCTGGGCTTTGGGAATAATCAGTGTGTTGTCACCTGTTCAAACTATTCAGAGTACTACAATGTTCCTAATAGCAAGTGGTAGACAGTGAACATCATTAATATCAGCATCTGAAAGGTCACTTATATATCCACACACAGCATCAAACTCATTTAAAAACTTTTGAACTCATTCAAATAGCTCAAGAAGATGAGAGATGGATGATGAGTAGGAAAGGCTGAGAACTGGGAGAAAGAAAACACACACACACACAAAAGTAAAACTACATAAAAAGCAAATACTATTAGTGATAATAGTTTTGCTAAAATTACTTTTCTTCCCGTAAAAAGAGACCTGAGAGATTGCTTGTGAAGGAAAGAAAGGACAACTGTAAAGAACTGTAATTTGAAGCTAACTGCATGCTATGAGGTAATTGAGAACTTATTTATAAAAGTCTCCACCATTTCCCTGATCCAGGGAAAGAAAGATAGTGTTAATAATAGAGTAGACTACAGAAAAGTGATCATTAGGATATTTTGGTGTATATTGAGAGAGTAGGTTGAGAGCATTCAAAAGGATATAAAGTGCAAAGAAAAAAAAATCAAGAGAAGGCAAAATATGAAAGAGAGCAAAGTGGAGAGTCAGGAAAAAGAAAAAGAAAGTATATGAAGTCTTGTGGAGGAAAAGGAGAAGAAAGAAAAGGAGGTATATGAAGTTTTCTCTTGTGAGAAGAAAAAAAATACTGCTGGAAAGCTAGGTAACAGGTAAAGGGATTGTACTTTGTTGAAACGAGCACTCAAGAAAGTTAAATATCCATCAGCTGCAGTATGGAATCTATAAATAAAGAAGTTGGAATGTTATGTTGCCAAAGCAGAAACTAAAGCAAGAGCCTGTGTTCTCAGGGACCACGAGGCAGGATAGGAGCCCGCTGGCTCCTTTGTGTTTCAGCCTTAAGAGCTCAGTTCACAGCCTTGTCAGAGACTCTCCCGCAAGCTCGGCGCTCTCTGCAGGAGCCCCTGGCAGGTCCCAGGCGGTACAGCAGCCACAGCCTCTGGACAAGCTCTACCGCTTTATTTTTCCCCAGTCAGGTGTAAGCGCGGTGTGGGTCACGTCGTTTAGGAGCAGGTCCTCAGGCTCCCGCTGTCTGAACAGCCACAGGTCACACACGGGACCGACTTCCCCGATCTACTGTTTCCTCCCTCTGCCTCTGAGGCTCGCACAAGCCCGCTGCTGTGGTTCTTCGCTTTTTTCTCCAGGTTGGCTCCCACCGTGCAGTGTTGGGGGCGAGTGGACAAAAAAACCCCATAGAGCCAAGACTCTAGGCCTATTTTCACCGTCCTCAGCATTTGCCACTCTTGTCTCTGCCGCAGATCTCTGAGTTTCTCTCGGGGATCCTGCGCCCTGGGGCCCCTAAGCCATGCTGATGTACGGAGACTGAAACTTCTAAACCCACCCCAACTAGTCCTCCACACCAGAGTTTTCTGTGGATTAGGATTCTCACAGCGTCCACCGTCAAGGACATTTTTCCGAGTAAGGTGACCTCCGGCTCCAGGTCCGCTGCTCCCAGCAGGACTTCTTGTACGATCTGCCTGTGCTGCTGGTGCTCGCAAGGAGGGCAAGCGCGGGGGATTTCTGCCATGGTGTATTTCACGCATTTTATAAATTGGCAAGTCTCCAGACTCCAGTTTTCACCAACCTTGCGGTGAGGTGGCACTTTGTATTCCTGTGCCAGCGTCTCCTAATATTCTCTTTCACCTCTTTGCTACCTTGTTCGGGTTGTACACCTGAGAAGGGGTTGATAACCTTCTCTAGCCTGTGAATGTCTCAGAGTTCCTTGGAGCGCTCTTTCCTCTAGACTGACCTGGAATCACTTGCCTTGGTCATGACATTACCAGGAAAACTTTACATTTCTCATCCGTTATGATATTGGCTTTGGACATTCTATAGGTGTTTATCAGCAGGAGTAATTTTCTCTCCTAGCCTTAGTTTTCTAAGATTTTTGTCTTGAATGTTTGTTTATGGAAATGTTTTTTCATTACCTATTGATATGATCTTGTGAATTTCTTTAACTTGTTGATGTGATTCTGACTTTAATTTTAAAGTGTAAACCAGCCTTGTGTATAATTGAAAATAATTTTGGTGGGCCAAGGTGGCATTCTTTCTTATGCATACCTGAATTTGCTGTATTAATATTTTGTTGAATATTTTGCATCAATATTGATAAATAATATCAGTTTTCTTATGTTTTGTCTGCTTTAGACATTTAGGGTAAATGTCTACAAATTCAGGTAAATGGTCTTGAACTGATACATGAGGTATTTTCTTTAATTTTACATTCTGAAGGAGATGGCAGCAAATGATGTAATTTCTTCATTGAGTAGTTGATAGAACACATTAGTCAATCAATATGGGTCTTATACAGTACTTCCTGTTTTAGAAGATAATTATTTCTTCGATTTTAATAGATATAATCATAGAGTATATTTTAAAATAAATGTGGCAGGGTATGTTTTTATAGGAACTGAACCATTATATCTAGGTTATTAAATTTGTGTTATATTTCTTGATACTTTCTTACATCTATGAAAACTAAAAAGAGCTCTTTCCCCTTAACTGGTCATAATCTCTCCTTTCTTTCTTCCTTAAGTAGTTTGGCTAAATACTTATTGATCTTATTGTGTTTTTTCTAAGTAACTACCTTTTGATTTTTAAAGATTTCCTTAATGATTTTCTTCTAAAATTTCATTAATTTTTGCTCCATTTTTATTATGTATATTATTTTTATAACTTGAATTTATTTTCTCTTATTTCAAAACTAGGAATATTCACTATAAAATATTCTTATTTTCTAATATATGAATTCATGGTGCAAATTTCCTCTCACTATGCAACTGTCAAACTTTTACTGCATCTGTCGAACTTGCTGTTTTACTTTGGTTTTCATTTAGCCAAAACTATTTTCAATTTTAATTTGGAATTTGGTTTTTGACTTATCCATTATTTAGAAATGCATTATTTAATTTGTGAGTATTTAATGATTTTCTAGTTATCTTTTTAAAATTAACTTCTACTTTATTTCTGTTATTCTGTAAGAATAGAAAGTATATGATTTCTATTATTTTTAAATATATAATTTTGTTTTACTGTCCTAAATGTAGACTTATCTTGATAAACAGTCAATTTGAACTTGAAAAGAATGATTATTAGGCCCTCATTGTTTGAATTATTTTGTAAACATCATATGAATCTTCTAGATTAGTGATGAGATTGACTTTAATTATGTCTTTACTGATTTTCAGCCTACTAGAACTGTGTATTTCTGGTAGACCAGTGATAAAAGACTAGCTACAAGAGAGGCTATTAATCTTTGTTGTTCTATCAGTTTTTCTTTTCTTTTTTTTTTTTTTTTGAAACAGGATCTCACTTTGTAGTTCAGGCTGGCCCTGAGCTCAGCCTCAAACTCACATCACAGCAATCCTCCTGCCTCTGCCTCCCGAGTGCTGGGATTACAGGCTTGAGCCACTATGCCTGGCACTGTGGTATGTGGTACTGATTGCTGCTGGGGTGAGTCTCCACGCCCAGTATTGTATGTGGTTGCTGGGGATTGAACCTGGGTCCTTGCACTTGCAAGACAGGCGCTGGAACCACTCAGCTAAATCCCTGGCCCTGTTCTATCAGTTTTTCTTTATGCATATTAAAGCTCGTTGTTAGGTGATTGTGCATGAAGGTCACCTGTATCTTCTTGAAGAATTAACCCTTTCATTTTGGTCCCATGCTCTGCTAAATTTCCTCTTTTTAAAAAAGTCCATTTTGCTTGAAACTAATATTTGTACTCATCATTTTTGGGGGGAGGTGTCAGTGTTAAAATACTACATCATTTGAATCTCTTTGTCTTCACATTTGAAGTAGATTTCTGTACAGTCAACAAAATTGATTTTAAATATATTCAGCCCATCTCTGTCCCTGGTGTGTTTGGAGAAGTGCGGCTTCACTGGGTTGCTGATGTTGTGGTATCAATGTCCATTTCCTTTACTTCTCTTTTTTACTATGGCTCTTGTTCTCTGTGCATATTTATTTTTGACCTTCCTGGCTTGGAGAATTTTAAATTATTTCCTTTTTTCCTCCTTTAGAAACATACATACTGTAACTTTCTTATTGTTTTAAGTGGCTCTCTTGAAATTTACATTATACAGAGTCTGTGAAAAATGTATGCACTCTTCAGTAAAAGCAGAAACTGTATAAGTATTTTAATACTAAAAGGGATGAAGCATTATCAGATTGATTCAAGTTCCCTAGTGGCCTCTGGGGTCAAAAGAGGCGCCCCATTGGGGGCCGTTAGCCCCCATTCGTTAGTGCGGTGAACTGCTGCGTGGAGGGCCTTTCTCACTGAGATGGCTGCCCGTGCGTGGTCAGTTCCTGCTGTAAGGGCCAGCAGGCCTGTGGGCTTTCTGTGATTTATGACATCCTCTAGGGTCCCCCATGTGAAGGTAACAACATCTGGTGAAAAACATCACACAATTTTTCTTTCCCTGAAGCATATATAAAAATTTTTGTGCATTTTGTAAATGAACAACTAGTAATTTAAATTTTAACTTGAAAAACATATATAATGTTAAATGTAGTAAAAATTCTTTGTGATAAAATTATTTCTAATTTGTTGCTTGTAATTCCAAAAGGAACTCAAAAGATGTTAGTATATTAAAAATAAAGCAAATTATTTTGAAAACTCAACAGTGATTTGCAGGTATTGATTTAAAAGTATGTATATGAAGGTTTATTTAATTCATTTTCTTTTTTATATGGAGCTATATGTTCCCTGGATATGGCCACAAAAAATCACTTAGGAAACCTGAATAGAACTGTGCTTTTTTTTTTTTAAAGATAATACTCTTAGGCAGGATGTAAAATGAAAATGTCTTCATTTACACTTCTCTAGTGGAAGTTAGTTATAATAATCCTCTGCATGATGAATGACACTAAGCATACATAAATGTAGGGCACATTCATATGCTTACTAGTCTTCTGTTTTACTTCAGATAATTTGTGTGCTTAATGTAATTTTTGCTTATGCTATCCTTTCACTTTTATTTAAGAATATGGTAATTTATATATGATTGGAATTTTATAGCCATCAGTATGAATTTGACATTTTTATTCAGATATCTATGTAAGTATTCCTATCTTGCACCACATTGTCACACGATATCTCTTTTATATAACAAAATTCATCCCTATCTAATTCTCATGCATTTTCAGTCACAGCTGAGCTCCTCTGCCTATGTATTTTAAAGGGTGAATTACACTTATAATTTCTCTAAAGTGTCCTTGAAACTTCAGTCCAACTTGAATTGAATTTTGCATTTTAACAGGGTAGTAGTGTGAGTGAGACTGGGCTGCATTTTAAATAGCAGCATGTATGTTTCTTGATCTGTTTGAAGCACAGAATAATCATGGAGATGACAACACATTTAAAGATGAAGGTTCTGGATATAAATATATCAGATGTTTTATTGATTTTTTTAGAAGTACAGTGTTAGATAGTGATCTGAGTATTACATATTGTTTTTATAATTTTTCAGCCCACCTTAAACATGTAAATGTTTCAACTAGGAGGAAGTAGGAAGTTGTGTAGATTGAACAATGTGCTGTCTGTCACCAAACAAAGTTTAAGGTTGGACTTATTTGTGAAAATAGTATAGCTCTGTGGCACAAAGAGCTTGGCACGGTTCACCTCTGTTGAGTAGCTGTGTGTGAGAAGAAAGAGATGTCTGAGTTGAGATTTCCTACTGCAGAGACCTACTAGACCAGAGAAAAGTATAAATGAAGCTTTTACAAGGTTGAATAAATAGAAGACTTGCAGCCATTCACATGTGGAATTGTAGCTCCGATACAGAGAGTAGTGTCATAAAACCTGAAACCAGCAAACAAACTGATAGGTAACATCTTGAATACTTACAAAGAATTGGAAGCACGTATTCTAATTACCAATATCCTTCAGACACAGTACAAAAAAATGGCATCACTTTGGTGTTTTAATCAATTATGACTATTAGGTCACATGTTGCACACATCAAGTGAATAGTGGTTACATAGTTCTGTGCCACTCAGCTGTTTTCACTCTCAAGTAGCTGATAGTAAAGATTCTAATAGAAGCGTGTATCAGAACAAGGGCTAAAGTTAGGAGAAAATTAGTTTGAGTTAAATGTAGAATTGTTCAGAGCCTGGTATGGTGCCCATACCTGTAATAACATCACTTGGATGTTGAGGCAAGAGGATTGTGACTTTGAGGGCAGCCTAAACTATATAGTGACATCCTAGATCAAATGGACAAGCAAAATAAATTAACACATAAGGGAATATGTCTAAATACACGTTGTGTTCAAGTATAATTTGTTCCGGGTGTTTCTTGTATGGCTTTTGGAGGAAGACTATAGAAAATCTTAAACCTCACAAATTGCATATCTACATTCTTCCACCTGTTGTTATTGGCATTGCTGAGTGGAAGATTTTCTTCACTGACAAATGGCACATTATTACCCTGTTCACATATATTAGCTTGAAGGTGGCTCAATTTTACTTTCCATGTGCTAAAATTATTTAAGAATTTTAAATTTGTACTAAGGATATAATGGGAATTTACAACATATTACATGCACAAGTACTGGGACAAATTCTGCATCTTTTTAATATTAAATATAGCTTTATTCAATGAACTAATGTTTTTACAATTCCAAAGATTTTTCTTGAAGGCTCAATTTGTTTATGTATGTAATTGTGTTTATCTGTTATAAAATATCCATTGAACTTTGTATATTGTGAAATAGAAAATGCTCAATGTAAAACAGGAAGAAGGGGGAAAATGTTGAGATTGTAACAAAAAAGTAAGGAAACAAATTTTATGTATATGGGGGGGCAGTAGGGTGGGTAGGACTATGGGAAAAAATGAGAATTAAGTTGTGTCTTATACTGGTACAAATCCCCATTACGGAGTGCAATCATGATGTGTATATTTAATGTACCAATAAAGATTAAAAATTTTTTTAAAAGAGAGAAATAGCAAGGCCAGCCTTAAAAAAAGAAAACAAGAATTTCAATCATATTTTACATATATAGATTCTTTTCTTTTAAAGGGCATTTTGAATATTTCCTTTGAAAATAGTTTTTGTTTAATTTTGTAGCCAGAAGCTAGAAGACCTATTTTCAATCAGTTTTGGTTCATCTTATTTTGTAAGTAACATTCTAACATATGCATATTTCTAAATCAGCACTTTATATAATAATTTATTATCTAAAGCAATTCTGTAAAAACAATGCCTAAATTCATAATTCACAAAATTTACTTTAACATAGGATTTTCAAATCTGACTTAGATCTTGTACTATGTATTTAGTATCCCAATATCACTTTTTCTGTCTTTTTGATAGCTATCATGAAAGCTGTCTCAGGGATGCAAGGGTTTAAACAACATCATGATCTTGCAATTATTAGCATGGTATTTTGCACATAAAAGTTTTGCTTCCATAACAACATTAAGAAATTCATTTGAGAATATGTGTTCATGAAAATATTGACTTGAATCTCCCATTAATAAATTCTAACGTTAATGGGTGTTAGCCTGTCATTTCAATTTACATGAATATGATATATAATAAATGTTCATAATTGCTTTGAATGCTTTGTTCATCTGTTTTTTTAATAACTATGGATGGTATATATCTCTCCAGTTTGAGGAAAATGCATTATTTTATTTGTTTGGATAGATAACAGATTGAGAGTGAGAGAGTGATGGAAATAAAGATAGCTGTTAGGTGGGCCAGGGATTTAGCTCAGTGGCTCCAGCTCCTGTCTTGCAAGCTCAAGGGCCCAAATTCGATCCTCAGGTAACCACATACAATACTGGGCTTGGAGACTCACGCCCAGCAGCAATCAGTACCACATAACATAATGCCGGGCGTGGTGGCTCATGCCAGGAATCCCAGCACTCAGGAGGCAGAGGCAGGAGGATTGCTGTGATGTGAGTTTGAGGCTGAGCTCAGGGCCAGCCTGAACTACAAAGTGAAACCCTGTCTAAAAAAAAAGATAGCTGTTAGGTGATTGTTTTAAAATGTAAGAGTGATTAAATGCTCCCCCGTAGTTAAACATGAGTTCAAAATGTTTATTTAGTGGCCAAGGATTTAGCTAAAGTGGAACTGTTCCTACCTTGGAAGCAGAGGGCCCGAGTTCGATCCTGGTATGGGAAAAAAAAATCATTTAAAAATATATTTACATGCATCTATATGTAGGGAGATCATTGGTATATTTAGTGAAATTTACTTAAAGAATGGAAGTTAGAGTACTATGTAGAAAATGAAGAAATAGTGTTTTAAGAGAAATTGATTCATTCTCTTGTTATAAAACAGGATAAAGGAAGTATGATGAGTAGTGGAGACAAGTAGTTAAGTGGAGGAGGAAAGTTAAGATGCAAAAGCTTAGAAAGGTTAATTGTTATGTATAAAGGGAGTGATAACAGAGGTATAAATAATTAAAATTCTTTAAGATGATGTAAAGATGTGCTGGGAACCAAAGCACAGCATGAAGATTTAACTGGGAGAAAATGCTACAGAAACAAAATAGGAAAGAGATTTTGATATCTGAATGCTTTTGATATAAAAGGGTTTCAAGTTTTTCTTTCTTTTCCTGTACGTGGTTTAATATTTTTCTATGCAGCAATGTCAAAGCCAACTGTCAAGAATGAATGAGCTCATGAGAAGTTTTGAATTTCAGGAAAGGAGAATTTGAAATCAGCACCGTAGCCAGTGAACTCAGAGGAGGAGTTTGATGGCTAAGGACTGCAATGCTGTAAAGCTTTACCTGCCCTAAAGCTCTCTAGAAATGTTTTCTTGTCATGTTACAAATTTCAAATGATATGCATAATAGAATTCATTCATGATTGGGGCTGAGTGAAGTGACCACAGAGAATAAGGACATTTCAATGAGTGTAGTCCACTGGCAACAGTGATTTTGGACATAGGGGTCATGGAGGCTCCTGTGATAAAATTAGAAATAAAATGGCAGGCCAAGGGTTTAGTTCAGTGGTTCCAGTGTCTGCCTTGTAAAAGCAAGGACCCAGGATACCCTGGATACCACATAAAGCAATATTGGGCATGGAAACTCATGCCCACTAGCCACAGTACCATATACTACAGTACTGAGCATATGGCTCATTCCTGTAATCTCAGCACTGGGAAGGCAGAGGCAGCGGGATTGCTGTGAGTCTGAAGCTGAGCTCAGGGGTGGCCTGAACTACAAAATGAGACCCTGTCTCAAACAAACAACAACAACAAAGAAACAAATAAACAAACAAACAGGCAAAACTAAAATAGCAAGAAAAGCTAAGAAATTGTAATACTGCAGATCTAGTGGGCCTGAAACTTCAGCAGGAATCAAAACAGGACCAGGAACAAATGTGAGGGCCAGAGGTTTAATTCAGTGAAATGGGAAAAAAATTTAAAAAATTGAGATATTTCAAATTCTCAATGATGATTCATTCTCAATGATGAATGTGATCATAATATATCTCTAAATTCTACCAATAAACTCAAAGAAAAGAAGAAAAAAAAACAAGTGTGAATAAGCAAAGCAGAGAAAAAACATATCTACAGCCATGGAGTAGAATAGTTGAACAATTATTTTGAGAGTGAAACCAGTTCAGCTGTGGAGGAAATGAATTCTGTTACAGTGGACCGGGAGGCCAAATCTGGAGTGAGATCGCTGGAGGATTTTCTTTCAGCAACAAAGTGGCTCAGGCTTGTGGTGAAGAAGGAGCGGTGTGCTAACCTTGGCTTCTACTGACTCAGAATTGTACCATCTGAGCGACATCAGCGTTGGGCCATAAGGGGGACCAAGTAAGGAAAGAATAGAAACAAACACAATGCAATAAAACCACCAAATACCACAAATCAGTGTACATTGTCCTTTCCAGACAGCTAATTATGAAACATTTTCTGCTTGCTGAAAAGAAGCAAATATATGGCTGCTACCGTATTCTAAGAATGATAATAATATATAGTAAATAACTAGAAGACAGGATTCATATAGTAAGGTCAGGAGCTGAAGTGGAAAAAAATAAAGAGTATACTGACATTATTTCCCACCCTTGACATATGTGGAATGTGAAATGCATTTTTTAGTAATGTGTTACTGTTGCATTTTAAGTTAAATAGACTTTGAAATTATTTATATTGAGCATTGAAGTCACTATATGCTTTATTTAAAGCCAAGACAATGATATATCTTTTCCTTTTGATTTAAGCCATAAACAAAATCTGAAAGAGAGAAGCAAATGTCTAGTTATTATTGTAAATATTCATGAATATATAGACTATCTCCACTGAAAGACATTAGCATTTATATGGCCTAGCCTATTGATTGTGCAATTGAGCAAATTGAGTTCTAGAAAGATGAAATTACTCATCAAAGATCACTTAGTTTGGCAGTGCCAGAAATGAAACTAATATTCTTGTCTTCCAAACTCCAGCTCAAGTGTATAATTTCATTGTATGCACTCATTTCTCTTTCTAATTTATTCCATAAAGATCTACTGATCTCTACCACAACCCAGGCACTGTTCCAGGTACAAAGACTAAATATATCTGAAATTCTCTGTCCCTAATGATCCACTGGTGGGGACAGAAACTGAACAAATGAATAAGCTCAAAGAGGAAGAGCGACAGGGAGGGAGTCCCTGTGCAGGTGGTAGGGGCCCTTGGGATGGAGGGAGAAGGGAGGGCAGAAGGGTAAGTGAAAGAGATTAAAATCCCATATATATATATGAACCTGAATGTCTTCATAATTTTCAGAAATGTGCTATTATAAAAAGGCTGATATAAATAATACTTACCAAAGAGCCACACAAAAAAGAGGAGAGCAGATTATACCACAGAATCAGTATGTGCTGTAAATAAGGAGGAGGATGCACATAATTGGTAAGGAAAGGGTTCACGATTATAAATAGGGTAGACACTGGAAGTCTTGAAGATGTGATATATGAACAGTCATTAGGCATGAAAGAATCAGGTATCCAGAGCAGATGGAGAATTAGATTCTAGCTACAGTAAAAAGCACATCAAAGTCCTTAGGTTAGAGTGTGTATGATTTTCTGATTAAAATGTAACCCAAATTAATAATTCATACAATTACTGATGTGCTTGTACTGTGCATGTCAGATTTCTGATGGTTGTGATGCAGCATGTACGTGGGAATCTGGTCAGAATGCTTCATCTCGCCATCATAGGAAGTACCTAAAACCACTTATTTACTGTTGCAGTGTGAGGACATTAACACCTTGTATATATTTCAATATATTCTAATTACAAATATATTTTATACGTGTATGTTACTTTTAAAATGTTTGATGAAATCTGTTTTAAGTCTCAAAAGAATATTTGAAACCCTTTGAGGAAGGGTGAAGAGGATGCTTGTGAGAGTTTCAAGTGTGAGGGAATTTTGATTTTTTTCCTATCTGTCTTGTTTTTGTTTTTGCAACACTATTCATCATTCTTTGCTTCAGTTACAAAGGAGAGAGACACCCAGCAAAAGGTGACCAGTCACAGGGGAGGAGCGTGACTCGCTCTGCCCTTTGGGGGGACAGTGGTCCTGCTCTGTCTGGGGTTCATTTCTACATGTGAAAAGTGCCTTGCCTGGTACTTTTTACAAAGACAGGATGAATATTAGAATCACAGAATAAATGAGCAAAGGGAAAAGCAGGCAAATTATTAAATAGAATGAGAAGAAATACAAACAAAAGCTCTGTGCCTTTGAAGCTCCTCACTTGGAACAACTTGGCAGTATAGGCCAAGTGGTTAGAAGACCCTGCCTCACCTGGCGCTCTAGACACTTGCCTTATGTTTCCTTCTAGATAGACTGGCTTACGTTATAAGAAAATAAAAGGATATATTTTTTTCATATTCTGAAAATAGTCTAAGTTATCCTGAAAGTACAATTATACATGTGAGTACTCAGTAAGCATATGCCATATTCCTGGCATCTAAAGGTATGATCTTTCTGTATTGATTAACTGTATAAAACCTGAAAGAAAATAAATTCTTTAGCCATCTTTACATCTTGTGAAAAAGACCAGATGGGCATTATCCTTGATAACATTTTTATGATAACAATAAGGATGTTTTTTATTAGACAGGAATACGGATTGTGGCTGATTGTCCTGTATAGATCCAGTGTGGTTGTATTTCCTAACTTCAGTGCATGTTGCCTACATGACCATAAGATATACTGTATAATATTTACTAATATGAAAACAACATTTGATCAGGAATGTTGGAGACATCTCAGCTAAAGAATGAAATGCAAAAAGAATTGTACGATTCAGAAGAATGATTCAGGAAAAAAGTGTCAAATATTGTTTCTGCTACCTACAATTTCTTTAGTTGAACCAAATGGTTTTACATTTTCTGTCTGCCTTAGTGTGCTTGGGATACTGCTCTCATTTCTTGTATTAAGTTGCTGCAGCCCGAGAAGAGCAATTCTGTTTCCATTGTCCTTTCTTTCCAATATCCTGTTTTGGAGATTGCAGATGCTTTCAGATAAAATTGCCAGAATTATTCCAAAGTCTGACAGGTTTGCTAACAACTGAAAGCCTTTTGGATCGCCGAGCTAGAGCCTGAGTCACCTCTGCTATGAACCACATATGGCTTCGGTCCTGTTTTCCTGAATTAACTCTAATTTCTTAGTGACTGAGGTCAGGCGAGTCCAGATAGGGCACAGCTGTTCTTACCTGGCACATATGTTCCAGTATTTGGAGTAATTTATTTACTGTAATAAAAAATTAAAATGCAAATCTCAGCCAAATTTTCCTTTACCTAGAGAGAGCTAGCTAGAGATTCTTTCTTAAGCCACATATTCTGAAATATTATGTGTGATTTTTTTGTCCTAACCAAAAAATATAGGATCTACAGCCAGTGAGCATAGGCTGTGGGAAATTTGTTGCCATGGGATACTTTGTGGAAATACCAAGCTCCATGAATTTACTTTTGTAATTGTAGAAAAATGTCACTAATAATTTTCTTTTCTCTTAGTCATTTTGCCAGATTATACAGCAAAGTTCAACTACTTTTGCCAGATGTATGATATAGGAGATGAAACTAAATGAAAGGGAATTTGTTCTTTTAAAAAGTGTTTTGGGTTGTTTAATATGTTCCTAACTCTTTAAAGGAACTACTCTGAAATAAGCATTTGTATTATTGTTTACAAGGAAGCACAAATCTAGTACTTACTTTCTTTACATTGTTGATACTTTGTGGTTATGCTATACAAAACAAAATTAACATTGCAGGATTTCTATTTCATGAATGAAAACAAGTTGTGCCCTGGTACATATGAAAGAAGCTAATTCTCCATACTTTTGCTGTTGTTATTTGGTTGTTGTCTGGTTTGCTTTGATTTTGTTTTAGGCAGTACCAGATGTTGCACCTACCAGACAGGAATGTTGCCACTAAGCTAAATGTCCAGCATTCTGAAGTCTTCCGATTAAATAATCATAGTGATATTTTCCTATCATTTTAGGTAGTCTAGAAGACTTATAAAATTAGATGAACAGAAAATAGTTTCTAAATTTTAATTTGTATTTGATGGAAGCAAAATGAACACAGGTGAAACTTGCCTTTGTTTAAGTAGAGCAAGATATTCATTAAGTCAAAGCTATTATTTGAAAAGGTACATTGGTAAAATATGTTGCTCAGTAAGAGTAAAAAGATCTCTCTATGCAAGTGACATGACAAATTCTTACTTCTTTATCTTTTCATAACATTTGGAAAGGATAGAAATATATTTACAACCCACTGTTCTTACATTCATACCTTCGTTTTAAAACTATAAAATGATAAAGAAAAACAAGCCTAAAATACCTAAGTTATTTGAGATTTGTAAAATACCAAATCATTTTTAGGTTGGTAAAAAGTCAACTAACAATTCTTTATGTTTTAAGGTAGGTGTACATCTATTAAACTTTAAATATTTGCATTTTATGAGATTTTTAAAAGATGAAATATTGTGGCAACTGTGAATTTTTATGTGTTTGTATTTTAGAGTCTTAATGTTTATTCTTGACAAAAATCTCTTCTTTTATGTTTTCGTTGATGTCTCAAAGTCTATGAAAACTGCTTTTATAAGCAGAGTTTCTTATGAGATAGTTTTATTGGGTTTATGCTGATGTAGCAAAAAAAAATCAGTTTACAAGCCTCTGCATTCTGATAAAATAAACTCTGCTAACACTGGCACTCCAAATCCAGCCAAAGCAACAGAGAACTGTCATGATGATGTTAGATGTATTTAAGAAAAGAATGCCTCAAGGAGAAATTTATTCTAGTATTCACAGTGGCAAATGTGATAAGTTCAATGAGAAAATAAGATTTTATTTCCAAAAGTTGCAAAGCTTTGCTTCGCTCGCATTGCTTTGTTTTTGGAGATATTTTATATGCTATCTCTGAGACATGATTGGACTTTATTTGCTTGGCTTCATCTATCAAAATTACTTTGCACAGATAACTGTAAGAATAATCCTTAGGAATATTTCTCATTTTTTCCAAAGAAGTTATTATTTTTTATGTAATTAAAATTCTAATATGAAAAATAACATCATATGTTTCATCTATCTTCATTGACAATATTTTCACTTTGCAAATAACCTTAGTTTTCTCATCTCTTAAAGAAAGGACAACATGTACTGTATCTTTTGTTTTCCCACTAATTCAGTGCAATTTTTACTCATCTACCCTGATTTCAGCTGCTATTCATCATAAACTCAGCTGTTTTCTTACTGAAAATTATGTTATGATGTGCTTAACTGGTTACTTGTTTTGTCTTTTTAATATTTCCTTTAAGTAATGTGTTCTTCTGGAAAGTTTCCTCTTCTGAATGTAGGAGCAATCGTTGGCAGGTCAGGCATGAAAGTAATTCCAGAATACTTTGTTGTGCTTTCTTCCCTGTTTTCATTTCTCAACCACATTGTGGATATAAGATCTTCAAAGGCTGTTAGCCACTTAGTCCTGAACCATAATTGTAAGAAACTGAACAAAGATTACAGGTGTTTATTCAACAGGCCCGAGTCTTCCACTTAGAATCTTCAGTTTTTTATTGCAGAACCATGTACTCACTGCTCCAGGTCAATTTGCACATAACTTGCACACTTAATCAAATATTTGTTAATTAATTATTTCGCAACTTTATTGATATAGTTGATAATTAAAAATTGAATGGCTATACACAGAATGCAACTTGTTTTGATACATGTATATATATACACACACTGTAAATATCATAATTAAGATTATTAACGTATTGCATAATTCTACATGATTTCCTTCACAGTGAGAACTTTTCAGATGTATTTCTCAGCAAATTTGAACTGTAACTGGTTACCATGGTATGTGACATATATCTGGAACAAAAAGACAAATGCTATATGATCTTACTTGTCTGTGCAATCGAAAAAGGCAGAATTCACTGAAGCTGCGGTCGGCATGGTAGCTTCCTGGGGTGGGTGGAAGTGCGGGAAGCAGGAATTTTGTGATACTGACTGTACTTTCCTTCTCTGACATTGTAAACCCATCTTTTCTTTTTAAATGTCTTCACTTGACATTTAAACATGCTGAAATCTCTTTAGTCTTTCAAAATCTTCCTTAAACCAAAACAGTCTTCTCTATTAGGAGCCTTATCTTTAAAATTTTTATTTTGCATTTCCTGACTCCACTGTACTTCTGCAAATCCTTTCTTAATGCACTTCAGTGTGATTTCCAAATGCTTCAATGCCCTCATTTAAATCTTAGTAAATGAGGAACCTTGAACTGCCACACTCCAAGGAAATTATTCAGTTTTTATTGTTTGTGATTTTTTTTTTTTTTTAGGAAAATCACTACAGGTAATCAATACCTCACTGAACTTCTGCCTTGATTTCTGCAGTACTACAATTCCCAGAGTTGCTTCCTTCTCTTTGAATTCTTTTTATGTCTGACTGACAGATTTTTATGCCAGCCATGGAAATTCAAGATTTCACAAGCTTTGATCATAAGAATTTGTCCCTCATCTACCCTTTTTCTCAACTTGTACTACTTTGTCATCTATATCCAAGAGCTACATTTTTAGCATTAACCTCCCCACTGAACTTCGGACCCAAGTATCTAACTTCATGTGATAGATCCGTTTGAATTTTTCTCAGGCACTTACACCTCATTAGGCCTGATCATTTTACCTTCTAATGGCCTCATCTTTTAGTTCTCTCTCTCCCTCTCTCTCTCTCTGATCAGCTCCAAAGTCAAAAACACAGACTAACTCAATGGAAACGTCCACTTCACTTCGTTTAATATGAATGACCAACAACAAAGCACCTGTCTTTGCACATCTTAAATTTTCATATGTTTCTCATGTTAAACATCATATCCCAGGCCCATGTGCCAAGGTGGATGCTCTCTATTTGGGGTTTAAATGGCCTGACTATATCTATCTATTTTTGCTATTTTTGCTATAGATGACCCCTCTCCACACAGCAATCTTGTCCGTCTTCAAAATCACCACCCATACATGCTGTCATTGTTTCATGCCTGCTTTGGCTTCTCACTGCTCTAATAATTAAGAGAAGTATGCAAATTATACGTGATACATGGAACGTAGTCAGTGCAGAATTATGTTTAGCACATCGAGTATTTCGGTAAATATTTTAAATAAAATAATAATGACCTATTGGGAGTGAAACTTCCTCTTGGAAGTTAAACAGGTTACCAGGATTTTATTCTATTCATTATTCTAATGAGGAATAGAGAAGCCAATCTATGCTATAACTAAGAAGGTTTTAGAATAGAATAAAATTTTTTAGAGGTGGAAAAGATTTTTTGGTACATATTTGCAATACTTAATCAATACCTTCATGGCGGGGTGTTGATACATATACACATTTCTTTTCAATTTGTTTTAAGTCACCCACCCATCCATCCATCCCTGGAAGAAGTTTTATTTATTTAATTTTAATTTTAATTTTTTTTTTGAGACAGGGTCTCACTTTGTAGTTCAGGCTGGCTCTGAACTTAGCCTCAAACTCACATCACGTCAATCCTTCTGCCTCTGCCTCCTGAGTACTGGGATTATAGGCATGAGCCACCATTCCCAGCACTGTTTATGTGGTACTGGTTGCTGCTGGGTGTAAGTCTCCACGCCCAGTATGGTATGTGGTTACTGGAAATCAGACCTGGGTCTTTGTGCTCACAAGACAGGCGCCGGAACCACTGAGCTAAATCCCCCGCCTCTATCATATATATTTTTGATAGAATTAGAAAAAGTACAGGGATTAATAACACCACCCCTGGAGTTAAAGTTAGCCCATGTTTCACTCCAGTTCTTGTCACTAAATAACCATGTGATATTTGGTAGAGTAGCAGCATCTTCATATTTTTATGTTGCATTTGTAAAGTGATGGCAAAAATACTTAAAAATATTTCTATGAAAATTAATGAGTTTTATATTTGTAAAAAATGTTGAACATTCTAATATGTGCTGAAGTTTATGGGTTAAATTTTGTTGTTATTATTAATGCTACCTCTTTGGAGCTGTTCAGGTTATCTGAAACAAAAGTATTATTCATTACAGGGGGATTCTAAGAACCAGGACAGATAATTGAGCTAATATTTCTCTCCTGATAGCAGACCTCTATTTATTCCTTCTGGTTTCAGTGAGGCTTGTTTTCAGTGTGTCCAAGCTTCTTCTTTCCTCAGTCTTTCTCTCTCTCTCTCTCTCTCTCTCTCTCTCTCTCTCTCTCTCTCTATCACACACACACACACACACACACACACACACACACACACACACACAGTGTTCTGGATGGGAGGATAGGGGTAATCACTGTGCTGCTCAGTGTCTAACTTAGGTCTTCAATTCCTTTGGTATTTTTCCTCTTAAAGATGTTCTTTCTATGCACTGTAATTTTTTTTTTTTTTTTTGAGACAGGGTCTTGCTTTGTAGTTCAGGCTGGCCCTGAGCTCAGCCTCAAACTCACATCACAGCAATCCTCCTGCCTCTGCCCCCCAAGT
>PVIR01012952.1:0-43322 GCA_004026965.1 Petromus typicus | reverse complement strand
CCTCCTGCCTCTGCCTCCCGAGTGCTGGGATTACAGGCGTGAGCCACCACGCCCGGCACTGTGGTATGTGGTACTGGTTGCTGCTGGGTGTGGGTCTCCACACCCAGTATTGTTATGTGGTTACCGGGGAATCGAACCCGGGCCCTTGCGCTTGCAAGACAGGCACCTGAACCACTGAGCTAACTCCCCGGCCCCTGGTTTTTAAATTTTAATCAAATACAGTGAGTTTAATTTTTCTTCCATCAAGTCTTTGTATATTTATTCTTTATATATTGTATATTTATTCTTTATATATTTATTCTTTTTTTTGACAGGTCTCACTTTGTAGTTCAGGCTGGCCCTGAGCTCACTATGTAGCCCAGGCCAGCCTTGAACTCCCAGTAATCCTCTTGTCTCTTCCTCTCATGTGTTAGGATTACAGAGGTGAGTCACCATGTTTGGCACTGTGGAATGTGGTACTGATTGCTGGTGGGCATAAGTCATCATGCCTTATTTTAAGGTATACCTTAAAATAGTAGAGGTAAAAAAAAATTACCTAGAATCAACTAATTTGAACAGCTAAATACATAATCCTTTCATAGCATAAATTATTTGATTCTTTGCACTTTGCTAATTTGGGGAAAATGTATATAGAAGGTTGCAAAAACTAATGAACACTCAGAACAATTTTTTGAAGTTTTCCTAGTTATCCATATGTGTAATGAATTTATCACACAGCAGACATACAAAAAATGCTTAAATTTGGTTCATGTTACATATAAGCCTACTCTTTATAGTGGAAATAGCACTAAACAAAAAGATATAGATTCTATTATCTGTCTGTTTGTCTATCTGTCTATCTATGTACCAGTATTTAGCCACTTTTTCCTCTTAGTTTATTACTATACATGTGCAGTACATAACATTTACATTCTTAGTGAGAAATAGGTGCATGTACATAACTCACCTTAATTACTTTTTTTTCAAACAAGTTCACTTCCTTCCTTCCTCCATCCATACTAAAGCTAGCCCCCAAATGTTCTTCTTCAAAAACACTGAAATACTAGATTCTGGTTCAAATTAAAGGCAGACTGGGTGTGCACAGGTAACCAGATAATGGTTTACTGTCTTTAGCTGCCTCTTTGCCCATACAGAAACACCTTGCCTCTTTTGCTGCCTACTGCACTTTCCCACCCCCACCCCCCACCTCGCATACCATAACACGCCCTGAAAAGCCTGGAAGTTTCTCTTTCTTAGTGTTTCAGGTCTTCGGTGTCAGCTCAGGCTCAGTGAATTCATTGAATTGAACCTCTGTGAAAGTGGCCAGCTGATCTGCAGGGACAGTTGAAGAAGAAGTGTCATGGAGTTTAATGACTGCATCCACTATTTCACGAAAAATGAGAGCCAATAATAGCCTTATGATTTTGTGAAGTACTTTACACCCTTGTAAATTCTAAACATTGATCTCTATGAGAGGTTCCATTTTCAAGGTGCATGCCTAATCCAGAGACATTTCTCTTGATTTCCAGGACCTTTGGCTTCTTTATGAATCACTGGAGACATTTTTTTTTCATCACTTTAAATTTATATCTTGCAATTTGGGATCAACATATACTGGTGAGGCTTTTATGCAACGTATTTATGACTGTCATATTCAAGTAACTTTTGGCCTTTATTCAAAATAAAATTCATTCCAACTTTCAAACAAAAATGAAAGGACTTATGATCCTTTGTAAGTCACATGCTGCCTATTTGTTCAGGGGGCAGCTCTGAATGGGCACAAGGAGAAAGTTACATTCAAGAAACATGTCTGGGAATGAACATTTAAGGGAAATTCCATGGTACTATAATTGTAATACATAGTAAGCTTTCCCCAGTGAAGCCCAAATAAGTGCCTTATAATGGTCTTGACACTAATAATTGTGCCTCCAATAAATATAACAAAGAGCAAAACAGATGAAACACATAATCTAGCCACTTCCCAGTGTTATACACAGAGCAACTGGGCAGTGGTGGATGTTGTGAGTCTATCCAGGCAGAACTTTTCAGACACATTTTATGTGACCACGGGGTGGTTGATCTTTTGCATTAGACTAGCAAGATGAGTCCTTACATGGTGTCATGGAGGAACAGAGGTGACATGTCACTTTAGGAGGTATATCTTATGTATCATGATACAAGACTATTTGAAGGGTGAATAGCCAGGTTATGTACCCTACATAAGTACAAATAATTTACAAATATTGAATAAGGAAAGAATGAATCATATTGTTCTTGTCAAAGAGAGGCCAGCTTCTGAAATGTTATAATCAATATGGAAATGTTAGCTGCAATACAATCTGTTGACTTTTTAACCAACCCAAAAATAGATAAATAATAAAGAATCAGAAAGTCTATAAATAAAGCTGAGTCCTCTTCCTTAGTTTCCTAAATTGTAGGTATCTGGTCACATGAGCCTATTGGTGTTAGAATATTTGGTACTTAAGGTATCGGAACATTATTTTCAAGGCCATTTGTGAAAGTGCATCTAGCCTGAATTCAAAGAGAATTGGCAGGCTTCCAAAATTCATCCCTATCCACAAAATAGAACAGTCTATGTTCTGGGCCCTTCTTTATATTTTTTAGAACTTTTCTCCCTCTCTTCTCCTAATTAATGAGGATCTGATTCTCTTGTAGGTGCAAGAAAATATTTTCTTATGATTTGAAAGGGTATGCTTTACTGTATAGTTTGCATAATTATTACATATCTATATAAATCTAATGATACAAAAATGTTGGTGGGTATTTCAGGGGTCAAGAAAACTGACTACAGGGAAATAACGGTACAAATAATGGCTCTCAGTGGGGTGGAAATGGGTTCATTGTACTGCCATCAGCACAGCTAGGGAACTGGAGTACCTTGGGCAAGACTCATGTGGTACAAATCCTTTGTCTGAGAACTGGAGAAAATCATGGACCTCACTTCATAAGATCATGATGAAGATTTACATAATATATAAAAAGGTGCTGAAGACCATCTGTGCCATACTGTTCAGTGTTCAATAAATACTAGTAGCGATAAATACATATTAGTGCCAAATGTGTTACTCATGTGTAACCCATATCTTCCTAGTTTTTCCAGTTTATTGATACAAATGGGGTCTCATTGATAGTAATTGCCAACAATTGCCTGGTATTTGCCATTATTCTTCTAATCTGAGGAAACTAAACACCTCAAAAGATCCATGTGTACATCCCTCTGTGCGCAGCCCCTGCCCATATTCCCTGGACTATGCCCATGGGCTCATGGGTCATCTCTTACTTGTGTGCTGGCATTGGTTCAGTTGAAGCCCTCGGTGGTGGAGCTTGGCACTGAAGCTAGCACTAAGATGTGCAGCAATCAGGCCAATGCTCTGCCCTCCTTTACCTTTCCCTGCTCTTGTTTTTTCCAAAGCTACAGTGTGTCAGGAATCAAAAATGATGTTCTCTCTACTGTCCTCATCACTTGAGAATTCCTCTTTCCTCCACACTGTAACATATTTTCTTACTATGACACAAAACTGCTTTTTCACTTATAGTTCCTTATTTTAAAAAAAGAGAGTTCTTCAATTTTTGCACAGAACTGTTTTGTAAGGAATGAGGAGATAGCTACACGGCCAAAATGGAACAAATAATTTCAAATAGGTCACGTATTTTTCTATCTTAGAGTTTATTCTCTCGTATCTTCACTAAAATAATTTCCCCAAAAGTTCTCTAAAGATCTCAGGTCTATCATATTCTGACTAACATACTGGCTATTCGTACATGCCTGTGCACCTCTGAATGCTAGTGTGAGTTCAGTGGAGTCTCTTCTCCATGTCATGCAAATAAAAGGAAATTAATCCATATTCCAATGAGAATTGTACCCCATATGAGCTGAGGGAACATGACTTGACCTATGGTAAGTGCCTGAACAACAATACCACTGACTGTGACAGAATTCCCTGGGTTATATGTTCAGAGATGGAAACTCATTGTAGCTTCTGCACATAAAGCACAAGTTGGGCTGCTTTTGATTTGTGGCTTTGTTTCAGTAGTTTGGGTTGGTTACCACATTTTACATTGTAGTAACTTTACTTTATTGCTACTGTCACAACAAAGCAAAGCAGCTATTATCTTATAACAAACTAAAGCTACATATCTAAACCACTGCTTCTAACCAAACTATAGCGCTGTAACACCTAATTTACAGTTTATTCCAATTGCATGGACACAAGAAGCATAAAATAAAAATAAAAATAAATATCAGTTTCCATCGGCTCCTCTGGACCAAATGTTCTGAAGTTTAGGTGGATGATTATAAAACAACGAGGCTCCAGGTTGCCCACAAGAATTCTATTTAGAGTTAAGCAGCTGAGTACACATTGGGGCTGAGTTAAAATCGGCCACATGGTATATTGACATCACACTTAGGTTCTCACACTTCAAGGCAGCCAAGCCAGAGCCTGTTCCTCCAGGCTAGTGCAAAGAATGCGCAGATACCTTTTCTGAGGTACAGACACTGTTGCATAAAAGGTCCTGGTATCTCCTAGAAGATAAATCATTCTCAAAGATAATCCAGCAGGTCAACCAGGTAAGGGCTTGGAGGAGTACAAATATAAGGGCAGAAAGGCAAACAGATTGTTTGTACCCATACAGACACACACACACTGGTTTGTTTCCATGGAAAAGTGTGGTCCTAGCAGAAGACAGGGACAGAAATAAAGATAGCTAAAGATAGAGATGAAAATAAAATAAATTAGAAATAAAGGACTCACTCCTTTTTTTTTTTTTTCTGAGGTACTGCACAAAACCATATAGTTTCAGAATGGCCTGGTCATTTCTCTCTTATTCAAAACAAACTTTTCTTTAAATTCAGTCTTTCCAAAAGAGAATATCTAGAGATTTACAGGTAACATTACTTATCATTTGCAATTCAGTTTCTTCCCTCTTCTACCACCTCATCCCAGCACCCTTTCTAAGCTTTGGACTCTCAGTGCTCCCCAGAACACGGCTCACATATGACCAAAGTTGTGTCATATGTACCAGTCTGGGTGATGAAGCATTGGGAGATGGAATGGATAGAATGTAATGCAGAGACCACATGATAGTAGAAATTTCATGTGACTCAGATTTTTGGTGGTCACAAGCTGATGAAGTAACGGCATCTACTCAGACAAAAAAAATTTAGGAGATGTCGAGATTTGTGGGGTGTCAGAGCTGGTCACTGTTGTATTTTTGGAAAATGGTTAAGTGTCTTTAGCATTTATCACTTAAATAATTTCCCCAATAGCATCACTACATGTATATTTTAGTCTAGCTCAGAGTGGCACCCATAGATGAGTGTCCAGCAAACATAAATGATTTTAGGGCCACTGCTACCCTTACTTGACCAGGGGAAGACAGGCCCTAGATATGCTTTAGAATGCATCTCCTCAAGTTCCCTTGACCATGGTCCTTCATACAAGGTGAGGATATTGCATGGCTGTAGAAGAGGGTCTCAGCTGCACGCTCACTCTAGAGCATGCTCGGCCTACTCCAGGCTGGCTGACAAGGCCATTGATACCTTCTCCCAGACACCTCCCTGCCATATATGTCCGTGGGCAGAATGTTTGGGTGGTAAGCATACAAGTAGGGCTCGAGTGGCCAAAATAAGCCAAGGATTGATTGTTGGAGGAGAAAGGCAAGGAGCAATTTGGATAAAAATGGTGTGTCTAAAACCTAGTGTGAAACGTAAGGGTGTTGTTACATAAAGAAAAATCTGAGGTCCAAAAATTGGCTTTCTCTTTATCCCTCTATACCTAAGTCATATTAAAAAGTTCCAAAGAATCTGAAAGTTTTAATTTTCATTCTGAATCTCTGGGTTATTAAAAATAAGCACTTACCAAGGAAATGGTATGGAATTTATTTTTGTTATATTTCACTGGTGTAACAATTTAATTCTGTATTTATACACATGGTACAGGTATTCTTGACGCTGAGGATGGGCATTATGCCCCTTTAGAATGGGCATAATGGCTACAAATGTCAGAGCTCCTGAGACTCTGCTGCTTCTAAATTGTTATTTAGTAAGTCTGAGTCCTGAATAGAGATGTCTTGGATTCAGAAAGCAAGGGATGGTCATGAGGAATTGGACAGCTGGAAAGACTTGGTTCATTTCTCTCCACTTATTTTGATCTCTCAGTAACTTAGGCCCAATCCCACTAATTCAATGATTTTAAGATTAAATCTATCCTCTCTGATCATATTAATTTTGTGTCTCAAAATTTGAAAGAATAATATCACAATATTTGATTTTGTTTGTGTCTTTCCATCCTACCTCCTGAGTGTTATATTCAATTTCTTTGTAATTTTATAAACTGTAAAACACCCCCACATTCTGTTCATCATTTGAAGAATTAGAATACTTTGTTTTCCCTCAGTTTTTAGTAACTTCTGTATTTCTCAAATCCTGATTATTGTTTTGATTCTTTCATATCCTCACCACCCCCTCTTCTTTTTCTAGCTTTTTCCTGTACTCTCATGTACTCTCATGTAGGAGTGGTGCATATAGATATATAAGGATTCTCTAATTCACTCTAAACATATAAGCAAAACTTCTCAAGCAAAAGTACAGAATATTTCCAGACCCTACATGGAAATAGAGAAAGATCTCCAGAAAGAGGCAAGAACACAAAAGTTCCCCCTGTATAGAAGATCCTAAAGAAAAGCATAGAAGAAAAGACGAAGTTTTTTAGGAAGGTGCATGAGGAAGGAATATATTGGGAAAATCTAGGTGGAAAGGGCTCTGATAATGTAGGGCTGAGGTTCTCAGAGATTCGTTGAAATGGAGAATTGCTCTCCTATCACTACACATTTCCATTGCCAGAGTGGTAGGAAAGCGATGGGGCTCACCGGGCCAGTTCCTCCGCTAACACTCACTAGAAGATGTCTGACAGCTCACTCAGTGTTTCCACAGAGACGCCGAAGATGTCTCCTGTACTCAAGGTGCCTGGTGTTTCCAGGTACCAGAGTCTCATATAAGGTCACATAGGTTTGAGTTGCTTTCATAGAATAGGCAAAGGGCAAATTTCAACCTCATCTGCTATGTGGTGTTTGCTGACCTTTGTCCCACAGGGAAATAAAGGGCATCTCGCTTTTGCGTAGCCAGGCCAACATGCAGAAAGAAATGTAACAACAATTTACACTTGGGCTGTGGAATGCTGGTCCATGGAACTTCTATTTCCCTAAATCCTCTGACCTCTCCACCTGCACAGATCTTTGGCATATGTGGAGTAGTATCTCTGGCTCTATGATCAACCCAGTCTCTTAGTATAGTGGTTATACTTGCACAAATCAGAGGAGTGATAGCCTCTTTATTCTTTTCATTGTTTTAGGTAAAAGACCTAGCCAGTACATTCTTATTGTCCTACTCAGCCTAGAAATAATGATATATTTGAACTATCCATGTGATTTAGGTGTCCTATGTGTATTTTCTTAACTTCAGGAAAACAAAGATGGTAGAATTGTTATGAACTGTTATAAAGCTGAGAGATCTTGCATAATTTGTTTTCATTCCTGTATCAAAAATTCTTTTGATGAAACAAAAGTTGCATACATTTTCTTTTGTACTTGGATCATATGAATTAGCCTTCATCTGACATGATGAAATGCCTTATCTTCAAAAGGCTGCATGCTGTTGAGTGGAAAGTGTAGATTTCCTGCAAATAGCAAATTCAACACTAATTCTGTAGTATTCAGCTCTATGGCCTGGAACAAGTTTCTTCATTTAACCACAATTATCCTCCTTTGTAAGGTGATTGAAAGAGATACTTCGTTGGCCAGGGATATAGCTCAGTGGTTCTGGCGCCTGTCTTGCAAGTGCAAGGACCCGGGTTCAATCCCCGGTAACCACATAACAATACTGGGCGTGGAGACTCACCCCAGCAGCAACCAGTACCACATACCAATGCGGGGCGTGGTGGCTCACGCCTGTAATCCCAGCACTCGGGAGGCAGAGGCAAGAGGATTGCTGTGATGTGAGTATGAGGCTGAGCTCAGGGCCAGCCTGAACCACAAAGTGAGACCCTGTCTCAGAAAACCTTAAAAAAAAAAAAATGAGAATTAAGTTGTGTCTTATACTGGTACAAATCCCCATTATGGAGTGCAATCATGATGTGTGTATTTATTGTACCAATAAAGATAAAAAAAAAACCTTTAAAAAAAAGAGATACTTCCTTAGATTTTGAAAACAATATTTCATAATTGTGTAAATGGAGCTTGGCACATATATGCTTAATGAATATGAGTTTTCTGTCTTTTTCAACTATCAACTCTTACCATGAATTTTTGTTTATTTTAACAAACTGAGTTTATTGGTACATTTTAGGAATATAGAATGACCACATTCATTATTGAGAATTTATACCCAAATGTGATATATCTTGATTCTTGTTTATTTTCACTCCTCTGTCCTCCCTTCAGCCCCTACCCCCTACATACATAAGCTTTGCTTCTGTTTTGTCCTTTTATTGTCAAACTTTTTCTTTCCTTTCTTTAATTTCCCTTGCTGGCCCCCAAGTTTCTCTTTCCTTTTGAACATTTTTTTCCTATTTTACAATACCTGTTATAGATTTTGGACCTCATTTACACCTTTAGTATCTCACACTAGAGGAAAGATATGCTATTTACATATCTGTGTCCTATTTATTTCACTTACGAGTATGACCTCAAGGTGCATCCATGAATTCTTGAGAGAAAATGAAGTAGAGCAGTGTCTTTGTTACTGCTGAGACAAAATACTCAGCACCAATAATTAAAGGGGAAAGATTTATGTGCTCAGTTTGGAGAAGCTTTAGTCCATAATCATTTGGCTCCAAGGCAGGGTGGCACAGTAGGCAGATATCACTGAGGAAAAACAGTTCAAGGCAGGCAGATGTTAGCAAAGTAAGAGGGGGCAAACACAGCTCTTTATATCCTCCATATATTTTACCCAGGCTACTCAGTGTGAGTAGCACTCACACCCTTGATCCTAGTGCCCTTGATCCCAGCATTGGAGCATGAATTAGTTCCAGCATCACACACTCTAGATCCAGCCACCTCTGGAAAAGTCTCACCTATGATCTGAAGAGGCTTTATGGGGACATCTAGAAGCAAGAATAGAAGTAGTTAGGATAATAGGCACTGGAATTAGTCTGGGTTGCTTTATTGCCCTGGGAACCTGGGCAAGTTACTCAACCTTATCACTAAACTTTGGATTAACAGTTGAACCCACTTCACAGAGTTACAAAGACGGTGAAAAGAGGTGGCTGATGTGTTCTATCCACAGGCTCAAATCTCATTCAAGCCAGGAAATAGACTTCTTATCCTTTTAAACATGACATGAGATTAAAAGCCCTATTTAGTGGACAGGTCAGGGATTTTATTTTTTGTTTTTTCGTTTTGTTTTTTGTTGTTGTTGTCATTCAGGCTGGTCCTGAGCTCAGCCTTGAACTCACAGCAATCCTCCTGTCTCTGCCTCCCAAGTGCTGGGATTACAAGCATGAGCCACCATGCTCGGTACTGTGGTATGTGGTACTGATTGCTGGTGGGTGTGAGTCTCCATGCCCAGCATTGGTGTATGTGGTTACCAGGACAGAACCCAGGGCCTTGCACTTGCAAGGCAGGCACTGGAACCACTGAACTAAATCCCCGGCCCCAGCCAGCTATATTTTATCATTTTTGTAAGAAATGAATGACATAAGAGATGGGAAAGTGAGAATATGCCAAAATACAACCTGTCTGTTGTGGTTATGAGTGATGTCTGTTGTTGGTAGAAGCAACTTAGCAGCAAAGAAGGAACTGACAAACTGATCAGGACACTGAGTCAGTTTAAACCAATTTTAGTAACTACAGAGATTTCGTTTGTTTAAAAAAATAATAAAAAGATGACAGAGCCACTGCAAATATCTATCATATCAATTCTATTTTTTTTTTTTTAGGTTTTTTGAGACAGGGTCTCGCTTTGTGGTTCAGGCTGGCCCTGAGCTCAGCCTCAAACTCACATCACAGCAATCCTCCTGCCTCTGCCTCCCGAGTGCTGGGATTACAGGTGTGAGCCACCACGCCCGGCACTGTGATATGTGGTACTAGTTGCTGCTTGGGTGTGGCTCTCCACACCCAGTATTGTTATGTGGTTACCGGGGAATCGAACCCGGGTCCTTGCGCTTGCAAGACAGGCACCGGAACCACTGAGCTAACTCCCCAGCCCTATCATATCAATTCTTAACTTGTGGATAAAACTTAGCTTGAAGCCAACATAGGGATTTTCATTTTCTTTATATAGACATAAACTTAAATTCTGGTCCCCTAGTTTAATTTTGACAAAAAATGAAACTTACAAATATATACTATTATATATATTAGTTACTAACCAAGAGAAACAGAAATAAAACTGAGAGGTATGAGGTTGCCATAGAAAATACAGTGACAAAGTCTAAGGTGTAAGAAGCTAGTGGCTACACGTAGCAAGAAGAGTCAGACTCAGGCAGCAGAGGGGATGATCAGGAAACAGTGAAGGAATGGCTTCCCCTTCAGTTAGTGCTGGGGTTTGTCCTGGTGAAAGAAGGAAATGACAAGTAGGACTGGAAAGTCAAGAGGCAGACCAGTCTGTAAGCCTGCTATAAATCAGGAATTAGTACCGATGAACTCGATGTGAAACTCCTTCAATGCTTTTTGTCCTGCAAATCAGTGCAGCTCCTGCAAAAGTAGGCAGCACTATATATGCAATGCAGTAAGCTGCCTCAGTAGAAGATTTTTACTCACTGTGAACTGTAAGCCAGGTTTACTGTTAACCCCTTCCTTGGAAGCTGAAACTGTTTTAAAAAATGAGGATGCTTCTGTCCAGTTTACATCAATCGAGACTTTATTGGTGCTATCCAATCACTAATAAAGTAAGTGAAATAGGTCGCAGATGTGTAAATATCATATCTTTTCTCTGGTATGAGAAAAAGAAGATGTAAATGAGTTATAGAATATATAGTAGATATTGTGAAATAAAACATTTTAAAAGAAATGGAGTATAGGGGTAAGTAACAAGGGGAACAAATAATGTGATGGTAATAAAGGAAGCAAAGCACACATACTCATACAGATTCTCAGGGCTGAATGTGACCATGACATGCATATATAATGTACTTAAAAAGATGTGAATTTAAAAAAGAGAGAGGTTATTTAAATATAAAAATAAATTCTAACATAATTGTAATATTACATCATGTTCAATTCATCTTATAAGGGTTCATAAAAAGTGTGTGAATTTTCTTATTTGAAACTTGGTTTTGGAAAGAATACTAACTTATTAGCTAGCTTTGGTACTTACTTGTTTCCCTATAGCCCTGAATAGAGTTAGCACTTAAGCTAAGTCTTTAAAAGGTTAGCATTTGATTATAACAAAAAGGATGGAAACAAAGTTTATGTATATGGGGGGTGGGGTGGGGTGGGGTGGGAGGGTGGGCAGAGTTATGGGAAAAAATGAGAATTCAGTTGTGTCATATACTGGTACAAATTCTCATTGTTGAATGCAATCATGATGTATATATGTAATGTACCAATAAAGATTTCAATTAAAAAAAATGCAAAAAAAAAAAAAAAGAAAGAAAAGGTCAGCATTTGAATAACCAAAACCATTAGAAGACAGGGAAAGTGAACTTATTGTAGCATGTATTCAGGTCTGCTTATTCCTCTGTGCCCTTATTTCTGAAATTTGGGTAGTTCACACAGCAGTGACTGTTGGAGTGATTAATCAAAGAGAGAGATTTAGGTAACATGCCATCTTCCTCCATAAGTATGTACTATATCTCACAGATATTTGGGAATTTAGCTTTGTACATACCTCAGCCAGCTTCCAGGTTGTATATGAGGCTTCAGAGTATATGCTGCAGAGACAACAAGCTTGAGATTGCATGTGGACTTTGTCCCTCACTTACTAAAAGCCTTTGCTGTATTTATATGCTGTATTCTTCCTAGAAAGTCACCACTGTCCTCATTTTAACATGGGAAGAATTCTATTCTCATGGAGCGATGTTGCATTACTTGAAATAACATATGTGCAGGATCTATAATCTGGGAGGAACTTAGTAAGTGGTAGTATTGATTCCTATCACACTGGTTTTATCTTCCATATTGCAAAATTGGTGAGGAAGTACATCCTTTCTAATGCACTGTAGTTTCTTCCTCTGGTTTGGGGATAGTAAATCTGTACCTGATGTTTCTTGGCACGTCTTAACATTGAGTCAATTGCCAGGTTTGTATAGTTTCTATACTATACATTGGACTCTGGTGGCTACTGATGTTGCCTGCCTATCATCCTTTTTATCTTTCTTTTTGGAATAAACCTTCTCTTTTTAGGCATAGGGTTAGAATGTGAATGAAACTGGCTATTCACAAGATTCTTCCTGACCACTGTTCTTTCTAAAAGATATAATAATCACATGCCCTATGCTGGATTAGTTGTTGTACTGGGGAAAAATGACTTTGATTTCTAAGAAATTACAAAGCTGACTCTGTTCAATTTCATACTACCAGATGCTGTTTCTTGCTATCTGAAGGAAGTTATACTACTGTATTAAGGGCTAAGGTTAACTAAATTGTAACTATGTACAAGTATGATAGTAAGAAATTTATTTACCTTATATCAGTTAATCCTCACAATCCCTTCATCTTGTATAATATATTATAATCTATTAGAGTCGAAAACTTAAGAAAGTTGTTCAATATCACAAAGACAGAAAGTAATGGAGAAAAAATTTAGATTTACATAATCTTTATTGCTATCATCTGGGCCAGTGGTTCTTAATGTGGAACTTCTTTTTCCCTGAGGGAACATATAAACATGTCTGGAGTCATTTGTGGTTGTTAAAACTAGGGAAAGAAGTGAATTGTGTCTAAAGTGTAGGGGCCAGGAAGCTACGAGCCCTACTCTTGTGCTCTGAACAACTTCCCACAGTGAGGAATTGTCTGGCCTCAACAGGCTACATTACCAACCTCGAGAAGAACTGAGAGACACATAGAAATTATACTGTGAATCCAGATGTTGTGTGTACCTCATCCTTGCAACCTTCCCAATCTGTACCAGAAGATGCTCTTTGTGAAGTCTGACTGAGGTATGCTCTCACATTGTAGTCAGGAGACTCCCAGTCAACACACACATACACGCACACAACACGCCCGCCCACCCGCACACACGCACGCACGCACGCACGCACGCACATGCGTGCGCAGCCAAAACCATTTTCATTCTACTCTAGTCAGAGGCATTTGCAGACGAGTGATTTCTGTGCATACTGGAAACTGTCCCTCGCAGACCAGAAAGACTCCAGAAATTGTTTTCTCTCTGCCTATCAGGATGCTTAATTAGCACTTTCAGACAAAAGTGAGAGCGACAAGCTATAAGGGATCACACTTGTCACACAGGTCAGGGTGGAAATGATCTTTACAACATTTTCCTCTATCATTAATTTATACATTATGATTCAGGGAGACATACATTCTGAAACAGTTGAGCTCAAAGGCAAGTGCATGTTTATCACACCTGCTTCGGGAATCGTTTATGTGTTTTCCTGTGTCCACTTTGGAATTCGTCCTCGTTCTTCGTGAATAGTACTAGATGTTAATAATTCTGCAAGGCGGTGTGCCTGCCGGTCACCAAACTTGCTTTCTCGCTTACTTCTTTTGTTCTCATCTTTCTTACTTACAGTGAAATGACTATCAACACCTAGCAACAACGAGAGAACTGGAAAAACAACTTAGTAGACACTTAACCTGAAAATTCAGGAAATGCAGGAAAAGCATGAACCTAGAAAACAACCCCAAACCCCATTTTCTGGGTATTGACAGCAGCTAACAATATATTGATTGCTAATATTTATCTTAAGACATACTGAAGACATTATGTGCTGTATTGAACATGTCTATTGCTTGTAGCAATGAAACTTACACATTGACACTTAATAATAAACCTCAGAGGAAACCCCCTTTGTCATATCATGTTTTTATTTTAGGCCTAGGTTCTCATAGACAAAAATTTATAAAGCATGTTTTAAATAAACAAAATTTTAAATAATCAAATTGGATCAAGATATGGAGGGAGGCAGAAAGGAAAAGAGAGGAGAGAGACACAAAACTCAAAACAGGTAATGTTCGTATATTAACTCCCCACAGTGAACATAACCATATGTACTGCAAAAATGTACTGATAAAAATTTTTAGAAAGCAAAAAATTTTATATGGTCTCAATTGTTTTCTGTGAAACGTTTTGCTTTAAAACACTTCAGATTGTCCACTGAAGCTAATATCTGTTTGGTTTTTACTCTGAGGGGCCTTTGTTTGATTCAAATAGATGAGTTTTTAGGTCTTTCTTTTCTTGGAGGTATTAACTAATTCTCAAATAGACTTCTTCAGGGATCAAAGAAAATAAAAGCTAAAAAGTGACTTTGGGTGACACAGAGACTACTGATATTAAAATCAGAATGTCCTAATGAGTGTCAGTCACCGAACTGATCACATCTTGTGCATGTTCCTACACTTTCTCTCTAATAATTTATACTTTTTCTCATGCAATTATTTTCTTTTACTAAAGTAACTTTGGAAAACATTATCTCTCATTCTCTTTAAACTTTCCTAGTACAGATGATATAATTCACTGCCTTCTCTTGTTTCATATGAAATATATCTTTATTCCAATTACTTAATAATCTTGAGGGAATGGATTTTAAACCACATATCTCTTAAATCTGGAAAAGTGTTATCAAAGAGTGTAATGATTCTTGTTAAGGAAATTGAGAGAGGGCAGAGGGACAGAGTGGGAAAAGTCTATTTGGATGGCACACTTAATAGCGGCATTCACTAGAAAGTTAAATCTCTGGGTCTGTTTCTCTACCTCTGTAATAAGACATTAATGTTTCTTGGTAGAACAGCTAGGAGTAGATTCATCCTGTCTAAAATCAGCTGGTACATGGGACAAACTGTGTGAAATAACTGATTTCTGATGTTGGACATCAGACAGTGAAGAACTGTTGTCTCTAAGCAAAATGAAACAAGTAAGACAAAACCTAAAATCACTTTGGCTTTGTTTTTGGAAGTATATAATGAGCGGCAGGAAGAGGGAAAATTGAGAGAAAGCATCCATATTCGTGATGGGAGGAGACATATTTGAAATAGAAGAGGACAAGAAATCTAAAATCTGTGATACAGAAATGTACAAAGCAGGGAGCTATCTCAGGGAATCTTGGTGTTCTTGCTCTGTTTTTGGTTCTGTATTGCAGATAATGGTGCTCTGAAGACTCACTGAAGAAGCACCACTGGAATGCTGCAAGCCGAGCCATTCCTGATGGGTACACAGAGCTAGAGGACGTGCGGGTTCGCAGCAGCCAAGTGGGAGAGAAATATGTCAGCATTAGAAAAGAAAGAGATGAGATGAACTGTAGAAATGAAAGAGATAAAGTGAACTGTATCATCTTAAATACATTAAGACAGTATTACAAAAATTAAGGGAACAAATTTGACAACTTAAATAAAATGGGTGAGACATTTTAAAGTTAGAAGTTAACTAAAACTGACACCAGAATACATAGAAAGTATAAATAGTAATGTATGTGTTAAACTGAATTAGTAATTTTCAAATGTTTCTAAAATAAAAATTTCAGGCCCATATAGCTACACTGGTAAATTCTAGTAATCATTTAAGGAATAAATTGTATTAATTTTATGAAAAATCAGATATTAAAAGAGAAAAGATTTCTCAACATATAGTAGCTATGATACTGAATAAGACAATGCAGATTGAAACAAACAAACCAACAAACAAGCTTGTAAATTAGTATCTTTCAAGGGCATAGTTCGAAACTAAATAAACAAAAGATTTATATATATATATATATATATATATATATGTGTGTGTGTGTGTGTGTGTGAGTTTGCTTCAGTGAATTTAGTCATTGTGTACTCAGAACACGTAGTAATAAAATCAAAAATTATAAAAACAAGAGAAAAACCTCAAAACATCTAAACAAAATATTAGAAATACAATCTCACAACTATATAAAATTTATGTTAACTTGACAAATTAGTGGCCTTTTTCTCCAAAGGGCAAGATTAGTTGATTATTAATCCGTTAACACAGAACCACCATATCACCAGAGAAAGTGCTGTAATTCATATAGGCTTGTAGATGTGATAATCATAACAGAAGAAAAAAAAAAAGCCTTACTAAAATTTAACATCTACTAGTTATATAAGTAGTTGAAAAAGTGAGAATAAAAGAGAATTTCTTTAACCAGATAAAGGGGATATATCAAAAAATCCACAGTAGCATTTTGCATAATGGTAAAGTTTTCATTTTATGAAAATTATCTTCCTGAGATTGATACTAACCAAGGATATCCATCCTCACTCTTTCTATTCAACATTACTTTCAGGGTCATAATCAGTGCAAGAAAAAAGAAAAGAATAGAGCACAGCAGCCCCGCATATTCCCTGCTCCCCACTAAAAACATAAAAGGCATACATAGTTTGAAAGGAAGGAGAATTTTTAATTCCAGTACCTCAAAAAAGGAAAATTGTTTTAATTCACACACTGTTTCACAGTAATTCTAAGAGATCTACCAAGAACTGACCTAGTTCCTTGCTTGCTTGTAAGGATTTAACATAAAAACTTAACATACAAAAGTCAAGTATATTTTCTGATGTAAAGAATCACAATTTATAACTGCGAACCATGAGATAATTAGGATAAATTTATAAATTCACACATGATTTAAGTACTAAAATCTACAAAGTATTAGAGATATAAATGAAAGAAAAGTTTTTTAAAAAATTGGGAGATGTGTAATTTTTTTTTTTTAAGACAGGGTATCGCTTTGTAGTTCACACTGGCCCTGAGCTCACTAGTTAGCCCAGGAGAGCCTTGAACTCATAGCAATCCTCCAGTGCTGTAATTACAGGTCTGACAACATGCCTGGCATTGTGGTATGTGGTACTGGGAATCGAACTTGGAATCTTGTGCTTACTAGGCAGGCACTAAAACCACTGACTAAATCTCCGACCCAGGAGAAATGTAATTTTAATGTACCATTTTAAAGACATATGAAAGACTAGAATGATCAGTAGAATTTATATATGGCATGTCTACAAATTAAGTTACAAATTTACCACACTCACAATCCAAATCACACCAGAATTCTGTTGTTAGTAATTGATAAGTGTTTAAGAAACTTCCATAGCCCTGTGAATGATATGGAATAGCCCAAGAAATTATGAAGTAGAAAAATAATACTGAAAGATTACTTTAGCTCAGCTTACTATAGCAAAATGCCACAGGCTAGGTAGCTTAAAGAGCATAAATGTATTTCTGATAGTTTGGGAGGCTGAAAAATCAAGTGCTAGCTGATAATTTTCTCATGAGAGCTCTCTGTTTTGATTTCTTGCCATATTCTCACATGGAAGAAGAAGTAGGGGAAAAGGAGGAAAAGGGAGAGAGAGAGAGAAAGAGATAGATCTTGACTTTTCTTAGACAGATACTAACTCTATCAGATCACATTCTCTGTATGCGATAACTTAAATTTAATTCTTCATTTCAAACATAGTCACAGTAGTGTACTGAGGTTAAGACTTCAGTGTATTAATTTTGAGAGAATATCTTTAGTTTATGCCACTTGCAATACCTGATGACTCAACTTAAGCCTTGCTAAAGTTATAGCAATTAAAGAATGGTAATATTGCCTTAAACACAGACCAAAAGAATAGAATAATGTATAAATAAATACACAGATGCATCCATTTGATTTCTCACAGAGTTGCCAAACTAATGTAATGGGGAAAGAATATTCTTTTGAACAAATATTACTAAAACACCTGGATATCTAAACAGGTGAAAAGTGAGACATTAACTTTGTATTACATCATTTCCTATATTTAACTCCACATAGATTATAGGTCTCATTTTAAAAATTAAGACAATAAACTTTCTAGAGGAAGCATAGGATAAAATCTGTAGGATTTTGAGGTAGGTGAAATCTTTTCCTACAAGGAATACTTGTCCATGAAAATATTACATTTCTATCAAGATTAGAAAATTAATTTCTGATTTAAGGCTCCATTTAAAAAATAAAACATAAAATCATTAGACAAGAGGAGATATTTATAATTTGGGTATCTGTAAGTGACATTTTTAGAATGCATAAGGAACTTTTATAAATCAGTTGTAAGATCACTAAGTTCTCAGTTTCTGAATTATCAAAAACCAATAAAAGGGTAGAATAGACACTGAATGCAAAAGACATATGAATAGCTAAGTAGAGTGCATGAAAAGACATTCAGCATCATAATAATAGAAGAAATGCAAAAAACACAACGTAGCGACATCACATGTCCAGTAGAAAAGCTAAAAATAAAATAAATTTTAAAAAACTGACAAGACCAAATGTTATTGAGGATGTGGAGCAACTGGAATTCTTGAACATCAGATGGGAGTGTAAAAATTTTATCATCACATTGGAAAACAGTTTGGCAGTTTCTTAGAAAGTGAAATATACATTTACCATATGACCCAGAAATTCCACACTTAAGTGTTTATCCAAGAGAAAATGTATCCACAGAGAAACTTGTACATGAATGTTCATGGCAGCTTTATTCAGCACAGTAGAAAACTGGAACTGATCCATATGTCCAAAAATTGATAAGTGGTAAACAAAGTGTTGCTTGTCTGCACAATGAAATACTATGTGGCAATAACAAAGAAGGAACTGCTCATGAACTCTGAGAAAACTCAAGTGAATGTCAGAAAACATTATGCTGAGTGACAGAAGCCTGACACCATACACATTGTCTGATTCTATTTGTAAGAACTTTCAGCTGAGTATAGCGGCACACGCTTGCGATCTTAGCACTTGAGAGACTGAGACAAGAGGGTCACTGAGACTCTGAGGCCAACCTGGGCTATATTGTGAGTTCCAGGGCAGCCTGAAAAACATTCTAGCACAAGCACAATTAGTATAGTATATACCGATACAATAGAAATCAGTGATTGCTCAAAGCAAGGTTGGGGGAAGTTAAAGAGGATCATAATCATCCTGGAAAGTTCAGGATTTTGAATATGCTGCTGGTTACATGGGTATGTGCATTTATCAAATCATGGAGCTATATTCTTACAAAGAGTTCATTATAACCTACAAAATAGATCCCTCAATAAAAATCACTAACATAATGCTACAAATATATAACTAAGAAATATGGGAGGATTCAGTGGTGTAAGGTGCAGTATATGTTTTCCAGAACTTTGCTTGGCAATATTAACTTTGAAAGAAAGGAAAATCTCTCTCACAATTTCTTCCCTGAATTCGTATTAATATATTGACCTATTTCCCATTTATCTATGTGTATAATAATTATTTTTTTAGAGTTTATGAATATAAACTTTAAATAACCTTGAGTATTGGTGTTTTCAGAGCTTAAGTACATTTTGGTAACAATTTGGAAGACAGTGTTATATTATTTGACTCCTTGTGAGAACTAACAGAAATTAGAGTAAGTTAGATTTTGGGTCATAGAGTTAAAATGAAGGACTATTCCAGGATTTAGCTCAGTGGTTCTGGCACCTGCCTTCCAAGTGCAAGGGCCCTAGTTTGATCCCCAGTAACCACATACCACAATGCTGGGCATGGAGACTCACATCCACCAGCAATCAGAACCATATACGACAGTGGCAGGCATGGTGGTTCACTCCTGTAATCCCAGCACTGGGAGACAGAGGCAGGAGGATTGCTGCGAGTTCAAGGCTAAACTCAAGGCTAGCCTGAACTACAAAAGCAAGACCTTGTCTCAAAAAAAAAAAAAAAAAAAAAAAAAAAAAAAAAAAAAAAAAAAAAAAAAAAAAAAAAAAAAAAAAAGGAAGGAAGGAAGGAAAAAAGAAATAAAGAAAAGATAAAGGACTGAGGTAGATTTTGAGGGGACTGGAGTAGAATAAAGAACATTGGCTTGGAGAATGATAACTATTTCTTTGGGCTAAATAAGTATTAGATTATTAGTTTATTCTCTAACATTTTATAGACTCTGATTTTGAAAAAGTGGAGAAATTTTATGTTATTCTGAATAGGATCCCAACATGATTTAAATAATACCTCAGGAACAAATCACATTCGATTTTTTTCTGCAGGCAAATCTATTTTGGCATTACAAATTTAGCTCTTTATTTCATATAACATAGAACAGTTGATTTGTATTTTTCTTTTGTCATTATTTCCAAAACTTTTATTAGTGCCTATTCTTTGAGTTCATAGGACCAAGGAAATAAACACTTTTATGTGTTTAAGGTATAGCAATGTATGCACCCACATGCCATATAAACTGTCAAATAAAGTGCTGCCACCCCTGACACTCAGCTCACTGACTACACCCTGTGCCATCTCTCCTATTTCATTATGTCTTTCAGTCACTCATTTGACCTCCCAGATCTCTAGATTCAAATCCTGTGGATACCTTTAAATGATGTCTTCCATTCTACCATTTTATTGCACATAGGTCTTTGGATAAATCCTTTACAACTTTCTTCTACCAGGCACATAATATATGTTGCATTTGGTGTCATCCTAGGATAACCTCATACTAATCTACAGCACATCAAGTGTATTTTCCATTCTTTGTAGTGTTCTGCACACATTATCATATTGCTTACAAAATGCCAATTTCTGCCTTGCCTTATGGTGACTATGAACTCTCCAAAATACCAGCCTCTCAACTTTATTTCTTCCAGCTTAATCTGTGACTATTTACAACATTCTGTGTTTTAGCCTCTCCTATATACATCAAGTACATTTCTGTTTCTGATCCTTCTAATGCAGTTTTCAGACACATCAGCCTAAGTTTTACCATTATGTTAAAAAAACTACCACTGTATTGTTATATGAACCTTTCCAGAGCTTGAAAGAGTACAAAGTCTGACTACAGTCATTTTTATAAAAAACAACATCTGAAGCATCTATAGTAAAAATTCATCAGTTTTTTTAACTATTTGGGATTGAATCTAGGGGCTTCACACTGAGCCACAGCCCAAGTCTACCTCAAACTCATCAAACTTGTGTCTCCCTGCCTCCATCTCCCAGGATTCTGGGTTTACAGGTATATGATAACATACTCAGCTAAGACCAATAATTTGGTGAGCATGGAATTTAGTAGCAGAAATTTTTATCAGTAATGTATAGCAAAACATCCATATTTCATATTAGTATGTGCTTTCAAGAAGAAAACATGAGCTACTAAGTAATATGCAAATTACTAATAATGTAAACTTGCTTCACATCAGAGTGATCTCAGTAATCTCTACATGTTGCTAATTTGGGGCAGTTTTCTGAAATAAATAAAAACTACCACTTAAATATGTATTTTCTAGTTGCCAAGTACAAGGATTGGTTCCTATTTTATTTCTCATTTTCCTTCGTGTATTGTTGAAAAGTGATATTCATACCCATTAGACAAATGTACTTGCAATTGTTGCAGTTATATATAACACATCAACACCTGCTTGTTTCTTCTCATTAAAAATGTGATATGTACTGAGATTGGGTTACATTTGAAAGGGTGAAAATGCGTATCAAAAGCAAATCGAAGATTTTGTAAAAGAGCAGTGGTGCAAACCTCTGAGACTATCACTTCTTGGAGATGATGTATTGAAATCTGTCCTTTCTGTGAAGTTTTGTGTGCAGACTCTAACTGGTGAAAGCTCCCTCTCCTAACCTGATGAGCTTTAATGGATGTGTTGGGGAATCAGGTATGGGGCTTTCATTTATGCGACCTTTCTAGTGAAAGGTGAATAATGACAGTTTTCAACAGACATCGTCTTGACTGCCACATCTCATTCCATATCACTGCGGCGTTCATTTAAAGGAGACTGGGTCTGTTCTGTTATCTAAAATTTGCAAAAGACTCGATGTTTCCAGATATTCAAAAACTACTTTGGATTTTCAGGATGATGTCACTGAATAAAAGAAGTTGCTCCCAGCAGCATGAACAGAACCTTAAGAATTTTCAGGGAGTTCTACCTTTGTAGAGTAGAATTTATAATTCATATTAAGACAAATTATATAAAGCATTCATTTCAGTGGAACAGATTGAAAAGAGTGTTTTAAAAGAAACACTGGTTATTTTGCTGGCACAAAAAGAAAGAGATCAGTGACCAGTGACATGGATCACATTTTCATGCCTAAATTGCTTGATCAGATCAGAATGTTTTCCATCTTCGTCAATACAGATTTTTTTCCATGTTGTTTTCTTCCATGTCGCCACCCTCCAAAAATGATGCTGGGACCTGTGGCTGGGTTTATAGCAAATGATGTCCTTAGAAGAACACTCACCTGAGTTAGCTCTTACACTTCTTGATAATATAAACATTTTTTACTTGGTTTATTTTTTCTTGTTTATAAAATGTTCAAGAATACAGGCTAGGGCCATGGATTTAGCTCAGTGGTTCCGGCGCCTGTCTTGCAAGTGCAAGGACCTGGGTTCGATCCCTCAGTAACCACGTACAATACAGGGCATGGAGACTCACGCCCACCCACCAGCAATCAGTACCACATACAGTGCCAGGCATGGTGGATCATACCTGTAATTCCAGCATTAGTGAGGCAGAGGCAGAGGCAGAGGCAGAGGAAGAGGCAGAGGCAGAGGCAGAAGAATTGCTGTGATGAGTTTGAGGCTGAGCTCAGGGCCAGCCTGAACTACAAAGTGAGACCCTGTATCAAAAAAAAAAAAAAAAAAAAAAAAAAAAAAGAGAGAGAGAGAGAGAGAGAATAGAGGCTAGCTTCAAGTTCTACTAGGATAAGTTTTAAAGTACTATCAAGCACAGGAAATATTTGTCTTAGGAAAAATCAAAGAGGGCAGGCTAGCCACCAAAACAAACAGTCTCAGTTCTGAGCAACACTACACTATAAAGGTGATTTCCTGCTCATGAGGGAATGTGCACTGCTAGGTATATACACAAAAGAATTAAAAGACTCATATCACAGTGACATATGTGCACCCATGTTTATAGCAGCTCAATTTGTGATTATTACATCTTGGAAATGACCCAAATGTCCATCAACTGGAGACTGGATAAAAAAGCTGTTGTTCTTCTACAGAATGGAGTATTACTCTGTCATAAAAATGATAAGTTTGAATCATTTATACTTAAATGGACATACCTTGGGGATATCCTCATAAGTGTAATAAATAGGTCACAGATAGGTAAATATCGCATCTTTTCTCTGGTATGAGAAAATAAAGATGTAAATGAATTCAAGAATTGTATGTTATATGTTGTGAAATAGAAAGTAGTCAAAGTGAAATAGGGCGAAGGGGGAAAATAATGAGATTATAACAAAAAAGAAAGGAAACAAATTTTATGTATATAGGGGGTGGTAGGGTGGGTAGGGCTATGGGAAAAAATAAGAATTATGTTGTGTCTTATACTGGTACAAATCCCCATTGTGGAGTGTAATCATGATGTGTATATGTAATGTACCAATAAAGATTTCAATTAAAAAAAAAAGAAGGCGTGGTCTTCAGTCAAGTATCAGGCACCATCCACACAGAGCCTGTGCTGACGTATACATTCTGAAAGACTTTTCCATTTAACCAGAAGATGGAAAAAAAAGTCAGGATATCACTTGGGGAGTTTTCACATAGCAAGACGTTGTCCAAAAGTCAGCTTGTAATACTGACCAAATTTAACTACAATGGATGTTGAGGAATGCATACTTGTGCATGGGAGGAAAGGGGGAGCCATTTGGTAGAAAACTGAAAATGCTATGTGAACTGACATGACAATTTCTAAACCACAAAGCAAAACTCCCAAGTCCAAAATTACCGCCTTCTCTGACAGCCTGTGGCGGATGATTCCTCATTGAACTGCTTAGTCAGTTAGAGAGAGGCAATGGCGCTCTCTCCCTCAATATACCAGATGCTGTCATTGAGAGGATCACAGGGTGTCAGACATACCTGCATTTTCACCCTCCATTTTTTCTTTGATCAGAAACAACATTTACTAAGTTCTTGAGCTCATCTTTCAGGCAGTATTAAACTTGAGCATGAAGATATCTGTCCCTTAAGCTAAGATTCCTAGAGGGTCAACCCTATAATTACAACATTTCCAAAATAAAAATCGTATTCTATTCATAGTAATATGTAAGGCTGTACCAGAAGCCATAGAGCTGTAAGGAAAAAAATAAGGGTCATTCTCCTTTAAGTAAAATGTGGCATGTTTTCTGCTAAAAATGAATTTTTTGAAATAATAGGTAAGCCATCCTTGTTATTCATAAACATCTTATTTATGCATCTTCACTGTTGTGATAAATTAGCTGGGTTTGTTTTATATTTCCCTACAGTTTACTTTAAATAATCCTTCACAGTCGTTCACCACAAGACCACATAAGGTTCTTTTTTTAATACCTAGAATGCTGAAATAGCATTTTGAGCACAGACTGCAATGCATAACAAGTGTATTATTTCTTCTTGGGAATGCCATGCAAAATCTTGTTCTCACATTGTCTGTCTTTAGTTTAATTCTTTATAGCTGCTCTGTATTTTAAAGAGTGATATTCTCTGACCCTTACAATCAAATATCATTCCAACTTTCCTTCTCTGACACATACCATCATCTACATGCTAAAATAACTCTGCCCAGAACTTTATTGCCATAAAATACTACTCATTTATATGAGATTATTAACATAGGCCACGGACACCCTTCATCCCACTGTAATCCTTTCAGGTTTTCTTTTAAGGCCACTAATTTATCTCCAGAGACATCCTTTATTCTACCCTCTCACCCCACAGAGTCCAAGAATATTGAATGCCAGCGACAGAATTTTGCTTCTAAGACATGCAATACATATCCTGGTATAAATTCTCAATGTTGAATGTGATGATGATGTGTATATATAATGTATCAATAAAGATTTGAATTAAAAAAAACCCTAAATGCCGATTTCCAGTTCTTACAGATCACTACTACCATTATCAATACATGCATACTGTGCTTCAATCCTGATCATATATCAATGCACCTATTGAAGGGAAGGTATTTGACTTATTGGATGGTGTCTTACCTTTGGTATGGCCCCTTCTGCTGCAGATCTGACTGACACCGAAGAGCACTAAAATGTCAATGTGCTTATTCTTTCTACGGACTCCCTATGGTGAATGTAATTATTATATACTCCAAGCATGCACTAATAAAAATTAAAGAAATGTATCAGGTGCTGATTCGTCTTTTAATTTTGCCCAAGCCTAGAGAACAACAAAGTCGTATATTGACATATATATGTTAAGTGCAAACTTACTGGAGGCAACAATAAGAACTAGGACCCAATTCAGAGTTCACAGTCAAGTGGGAGGAGACTTGCAGTTTGGCTTACCTGGAAACGTGGTGAAGAACGTGCGAGCAGGCGCAGACACTCGGTCAGGACACGGTATGATCTCACACCTCTCTGTTTTCCTTCGCTGTTGCCTCTGCTCCCAAGCATATTTCCCCCATCTACCTAGAGCACTAGTTAAATGACTAGTTCTATCTTGTATTGAAATATCCTTATTCATGTCCTATCTTTGCTGGAAGAATTACTTCCTCCTTTTTACCTATACCTATCTTTGTACATATTCCAAAATATCTACACTATCACTTTGGATTCTAACTTGATTTATGTATTTCCTTTCCATGTTAGTCCTTCCTTAGATCTGTGATCTTTTATCACTCAGTTTTATGTCACTGGTGTCTAGCACTGTGCCTAGAAAATAGCCCTCCAATGTATAATAGCATTAAGTGTAAATTATATTTTTATATATTTATGATGACATGTTGATGTTAAATATATTGTATATATATACATATATATATACATTTACAAATCTCACATATACTACAAGTATTTGCATCTAAAATAATTTTTTAGTGAAACAATAAATTTTTCAGGAAAAACTATGGTTATAGAAAGGTTAAAATTTGGAAAAGAAAGGAGCAGAGATAAGAACAGGACAGAATGGGGAATGAGAACATTTATATGCAAAGGCACAAAGAAACGGAACATACAGGGCAAAGATTCAGGACTTCAGTTTCACAAACATATGTTAGCAAAAGGAGATATTCATCAGCAAGATAGCTAATTAAGATTTTCAAAAAGCAACACCTAGACAGAGACCATATTTCTAAGCATTTGTTTTTCACATTTCTTTCGTACTTAAAATAGGTTTTATTTTTATAATAGTTTTGGTTTGCAGCAAAACTGAGTAGAACGCACTGAGAGTTCCCACATCGCCTCTGCTCTTAAACAAGCATAGCTTCCAGCACTCACCGCCAGCATGCTACATTCGTTAGAACTGATGGATCCATATTGATGTGTGATTATCATGCAGGCTATAGGTTCCATCAGGGCTCACTGTTACCATAGTATATGAATAACACCGTGTGTCCACTATTGCAGTACACAGAATAGCTCCACTGAGAGAAATCTGATGTTCTACCTAGCATCCTTCTCTCTGCCATAATCCCTGATGACTATTAATTTATTTTAATATTTTAAATTTAATTAATTTAATAGGTATGTAGAGATTCCTTATCTGGAGTCACTGGATCCATTGAAATCTGAAACCCATTACAAAGAAAATAAGCATAATTTTTATGAGCACATACTATTGTTATTTTGAATTCTTAAGACTACTTAAGTCATCTAAGGAATCCATAAAACTATCTTGTTTGTCTTTTGCCTTGCTAGTATTGAGAATTATGAAAGTTTGTGATCTCATCTTAGGTTTCAGAGTAAACCTACTAAACTAGTTCAAGAAGGCGCCAGAAATCAGGTCATTAGTTGAATTTGGGAAGTCACACTCAGAATGGAATCATTTGGTCCAAAATTTTAGAATCATAATCATGTCTGAAAATCATGATAGCCTTGCAGGAATATTACCTGTGACTTCTTGAGCTTTTCTAAGTGGGAAACATTCATGTGAACTGCTTCCCAAATCCCAAACTGAGATAATAAATGGTTCTTGCTTTAATCTGTTAGGGTGAAGGTGGTTTGTTAGGCCGCAATACATCCTTAACAAGACCACAATGTTCTTTGCTTTCTACTCTGCTCCTGAGCCAGGCAGCCATTGCCATTCCACTGATGTTGGCTGGAGATGGAACTTGAATGCCCATCCCACAGATGTCCAAAGTTGCTTACCCATGTTTTATGCCATTACTTGCTAATCATCAGGTTGCCTTACCACTGGAATATTTTTGCTACTGGAATTTTACCCAACTTATCATTTGCCCATCAAAATTTTAGAAACTTGCAAATATACCAACTTAGAAGAGACCATCTGAAAAAGCCACAGAGCTAACGCCTCACTGATAAGAACACACAAAATCTTCCAGTTCTCTACACCTCAGGGTGAGACACAGAGAGGGAGGGAGTTAAAATATTGTGAAAAGTTTTTTGTTTTGTTTTGTTTTAGTTTTTTTCTTGTTTGGGGGCTTTTTGTTTTGTTTTGTCTTGTTTTATTTTTGAGACAGAGTCTTGCTTTGTAGTTCTGGCTGGCCCTGAGCTCAGCCTCAAACCCACATCACAGCGATCCTCCTGCCTCTGACTCCCAAATGCTGGGATTACAGGTGTGAGCCACCATGCCCGGCACTGTGGTATGTGGTATTGATTGCTACTGGGCATGAGTCTCCACATCCAGTATGGCATATGATTACGAGGGATCGAACCAGGGCCCTTGCACTTGCAAGACAGGTGCCAGAACCACTGAGCTAAATCCCTGGCCCCTTGTGAAAAGTTTTGTGCATATTTCTGAAGTGTCTATTAATCTTTCTAAGAAATCACTAATCCTAAGAACTACAATCTCAAGTCATGGTATAAATTTCATCTGGTCCAGCATTCTATTTCCAGTATTATAGGTCGTGGAAAGGTTTAGCTGAGTATGACATCAGAATACGGAACTATACTCAGAAACTTAAGAATATTTTCTGTTGAAGCCTTGCTGCCCTCCACATCTTGATGTGTAATCTATTTTTCATAACTTTATGTGAACTTTTTTGCGAGACCACTTACTGTTTTCCCCTTCACTCTACCTCAAGTTAACATCTTCTATAAGGTAAAAAGAATTCTCTGAGGCAAGAGTAGTTATGCAGAAAGATTAAATAGAATATCATTCCATGTGGGACTTTCTGGGAATAAAAGGTGTAGAGTGCTCTTTTCTGGAATTCTTATGTTTGCTTCCAAAAACTTCTTTTTTGATTGAGCTCATTATTATAGATGGTTTTCAAGCAAATTCATAGACGTTCACGAGGATGAGGAAAGTATGAAAACTCATTTGTTATTATGATTTCTAAATGTCTGTAAAGGGAAGCAGTCTCCACACATTAGAGAAACATGCAGAAATCTCATGAATTCAATAAAATTCAAAACAATGAATTTATTTATTGAACAAACTTTTGAATAGCCACTTAATAGTCTACAATAAATATATCTTTTCATTCAATGAAAATTTAATGATTTTAGTTGACTGAAATAAGGAGCAGAGAAATAGAAAACAGGGAGACTTTTTAGTAGATGTTCCCACAGAAGCAAAAAATAATAGAAAGAGGAAAGGAGAAAAAGAAAATATTTGTGGTACACTGGGATCCACTGTGCCTGGATTTGTATTAAGGGACATTATACCAAACCCTAGTAAGGCCTTTAGAAAAGAGGCCTTCTATGTGGTAAAGGGAGAGATGATCTCTATTCACACAATTTAGTATAGAATAAGTAGGAAGAGCCTTTAAATTATGAATCTTGCAGCAACAAAACTCATGAAGGCAGTTTCTTAAAGCCCCAGAGAAATCACGATTTTCATCTTCAGGTCGACACTGGCTTTGAATACCAGCCGTAGAGAGTGTGAAGTTTCCTCTCTGTTCTCTCGTTCCTCCCTCTAGCCATGAGTGTTGGAAACCTTTTCATTTCAAACACGAATTGAGTATGTTTGCCAGGGAGAAAGTTTTTACTAGGCTCGCTTCTTTTGCTTTCTGATGAAGAAAGTTGGAGTCAGACCTCTGGCCAATAAGAGGGCACTGATGAGTCCCTACAGTGCCCAGCGCATAAAATATTTATGTTTAGAGAAAGCTAGACTAAGTAGTCAGCAGAGTATTGTGCTGCATAGAAGCCAAGCACCTTTCTAAAAGAGCAGAGCATGTTCACAAAAACTCCTCTTTACAGGCTGAAAAATGAACCATGATAACCATAGTGGAAGACTGCTTGATGTCTCTTTGCCTGGTCCACAGCCATGAGCCTTCTTAGATTAGTTTGCTTGAATGAAGACAGGGGAAATTTTGTCGGTTGAGTTCTTCATTTAGTTACTTGTTTTTGCTATGATCAAAGACATCCATTTCAGAATGAAGGGGGCGAATTTATAGCAGATGACGGTGCCCTTTCCAGGGAATGGAGTTGTATACACCCTGGTCCTCAGGACGACCTTGGGTGTAAGTTTTTAGCAGAGACTTGTGCTTTGCTGCCTCAACATCATTTGAAATTGTGAAAAGAGGTGCTGAGCTTTGATACTGAAGACATTCAAAGGAAAGCAAAGGACAAGGAGAAAAGTGCAACGAGTGTAGCATGGCTGACCCTGGACAATGCTTGACTGGTGCTGCCGGCCCAGCCCCGTATCATGGCCTCTCCATCAGCAGCAAAGGGGCAGGAAGGGCTTTCCTTTTAGTTGAAAGCAGAGAGTGAGCTGAGCAGGAGGTTCAGAGGGTCATTAGAAAGCATCAAAGGAGGCAGCCTCATGATGGTAATAAGACGGCTGCGAGGAAATAAAGTGGGCATTGATCTGCACTATCGAGTGTGACATTTTAACCGAAGCTAAAAGCCAAGAGCAAATCTAGCCCTCTTATTCATCTGCCTGCCTGTTTTAGTAAATTGTCTTCCCCCTCCCCCCAAACCACTGGCCTCAGAGGTCACTTCATATTAGCTGGCTTGTTAATACTGAGGCAATCAATACTTAATCAACAAGTAATGGGATTTTGCAGTCATCCTGTATGATCTTTCAATAAAGCCCCGAATACATCTCGGCCCATTCCAAGCCTGACGAAAGGTGTGCGGTTGCAGCAGACCCTGGATTTGATGGTCTGATGCTCTCTGGCTGATCTGCATCTTATTAAGACGCCAGGCAGCCACCGTCTTTCACCCCTTTGTTTCCTGATCCCCACAGAGCACCCCTGGGTGTGGAATCCAGATGTTCAAGATTTTACATGCTTCAGTAACAAAATTCAGATTTCTTTACTGCACAGGGTTCAGGAAGCTTTTGTAACATTATATAATTAAAAATAAATAAGTAAAGGATTGGGAAAAGAAGAGTAGCAGCAAAAAGGGAATTTTGAAAAAGGAAAATGGTTGTTTCAGTGTACGACATGAAGCCAGAGACTTGGAATCCCCATTTTCCCAGTTACTGAGCACTAGGTCTTCCAACCTCTTCAATGAACAGGCTCATTGAATGAAGAGAAGGGAAACTGTGCTTGGCATTAGCTCTGACACTCAAATGGGTTCTGAGTGACTCATCCAGATACTGATGGTTGGAGGGAAACTGGTTTTGTGACCCAGGACTTTGTTTCCAGTACTTTTGTAGTTGTGTCAATATAGGTGCTTTGTTTACTTTTGTATACAATGTAAAACTCACATTGTAATACTGCAATAGCCTGTTGTAGATATTTGAAGGGGCCCTATGATAGGGAGAAAGGGACTCCCAAAAGAATGCTTTGCTCCCATCCTAATTCATTCAACCAAAGCAAATTTCCTTTAGTGAATTAACTCTCTACTTTTGTCTGACCTTTCCACTTTAGGCTTAGAAAGTGAATCAGAACAGTGTTTGTTTCAATGGGGACAATTAGGTCTATCAAAAACCAGTGAGCAATGAATTAAATTAAAATGCTAACTTGTTAATATAACTTTCAAGTATATCACCTATCAGGTAGTTGTGCAAACAAAATTCTCAGCAGTTACCTTTTCCTGAGAGAAAAGAAGCTGCTTTATGAGAGGAGTGTTGATCACAATTAGATCAAGGGAAATTAGGAGATAACATGAGAGTACAATAACAGTAGGACATGGAGCTGTGATGGATGAGCTCCACCATGGGTAACGCTTGCTAATTTTCACTCACAACCAAACATACTACATGTGCGAATAGCCTATCCACTACATGTATTATTTTATGACAGTATAATAAAGTAGTTATTATCAGCATCCTTTTATACAGAAAAAGTACAAGTAGTTTGTTCATAGCCAAGGTCATGTGTTTAACATACAGAGGGCAGAGATCTGAGTCCACACAAAGTGAGTTCAGCACTGCATTGTAAACCACTAAGTAAGATTGTGATTGCCATTTACTAGGTGAATGATACTGTGCCTGACTCTTACAATTTTAACCAATAATAATAACCATGTCTCTGTCTTTGGGCTGAGAATTAAATGAATGGCACAGTTAATGCCCTATTTATATGTTTTAGCTGAAATGCTTTTTATTTTTATTTTTATTTTTATTGTTTTGTTTTGTTTTGTTTGAGACAGGTTCTCGCTTTGTGGTTCAGACTGGCCCTGAGCTCAGCCTCAAACTCACATCACAGCAATCCTCCTGCCTCTGCCTCCCAAGTTCTGGGATTACAGGCATGAGCCACCACGCCCGGCACTGTGGTATGTGGTACTGATTGCTGCTGGGGTGAGTCTCCATGCCCATTATGGTATGTGGTTACTGGGGATCGAACCGGGGTCCTTGCGCTTGCAAGACAGGCACTGGGATCACTGAGCTAACTCCCTGGCCCCTGAAATGCTTTTTAAACATTGGCTACTGCTATAGTGATATTGTGCTATTTTCATCCTTGTATCAGCTTGACTAGTTATCTTTTCTCTGGTATCCTACTTGGACAGGATTTGTGGAATTTCCACAAATATATCACATTGTTCAACCTAAGCGTGACCTACTAGTCTCCCAAATGATAAAACCGTTTTTAATAATATTTATAACCTCAATTATGCAACAAAATATTCTGGGAGTCATAGGAGTTTTTTAAAAAGTCTCTTTGATGATTGTTTATTTCTTGGAAGTAAATATAGATTATAAGATAGTCTGGTGGAAGATCTGAGTGCCAAAGTACTATGTAAATCATTTCCCCTATCATTGCTATGGCTATATATTGGTTAGAATTCTCCGAAGTAACAATATCAGTAAGACATGTAAAGATATCAGAAAAGATTTATAATAGGAGTTGATTCAAACAAGTTTGGAGGCTGAGAAATTCACAATACGCTATCTTTTTTCTTACAGACCTATAATTCAGTTTCAGTCCAAAGATATGAAAATTTTAAGACCACTAGGGTAAGACTCCAAGTCTGAAGGCTCAAGAACCTGGGGCTAAATCTGAAGGCAAGAGAAGATGAACGTCACAGATCTAGAAAAAAGAACGTGAATTTTCTCTTTTCTCACCTTTCTATCCATTTAGGTGCTCAGGGATTAGATAATGCTTGGCTACCTTACTAGGTATGATCTCTTTTACTCGGTCTACTTATTTAAATACTAATAACTTCTTTGAAAACCCACCTTTCATAGATACATACAAATGTTTCACTAGCTATCTGGACATCACTTAGTTCCCTCAAACTGATATAAAACAGCCCTCCCCACTAGCATTTGGCTTGACTGGTTTTCTCTTGAAAGCGGACCTTGTTGAGAACAGGATGCTCTGGTGTGTTTGCAGACTGTTCCTTTCCTCTTCCTCTGCCTGAATGGTAGATTCCAATTTCATAGATTTCTGCTGTACTTTATTTTTCTTCTGCTTATTTTGATCTAATTTGTCTAACTTGGTTTTATATTTTTAAATTCTTGGTATGATAATTCCAACATTCCTACCACATACGACCTTCGCTACAATGCTTGTTCAGTGTCTTCAAGTTATGTTCCTACCTTTCAATATGTCTTGTAATTTGTTTACTGGAAGTTAGACTTGCATGAGATGAAAGGAACTGTGTTAAGTAGCGTTGTGGTTGTGAAGTGGCAAGGTGTATGGAGAGCACATATATTCTAAAGAGCCATGACTAAGCAATCTTTTGTTGAGCCTCTGCCCATGGACTGTGCACTTATGGGTTCATCTCATGAGTTTCCCCTTAGGTTGGACAAAGGGAATAGAGAAAACGAGTTTGGAAAATTTCCCTTCCTGATATCTATTTAGAAACTGATGTAGCCCCACAGAGGAGGGTCTGATAAAACTTCCTTTTAAAAACAGACCTTGTTCAGAAAAGAATGATCTGGTATATTTCCACGTGGATCCATTTCCCTTTCTCTTGACAGAAGCACTAGAGAATTGTTGTCTGATAGTCACAGTGAAGACCTCACAGAGGTTCCAGGATAAAACTCACAGAAGTATAGAAGTTGCATTCCTTAGGGTTATTTGTTTGCTCTTTAGTATTTTCCAGTAGATGATTTCTTGTAGTGATAAGAATATTTAACACAAAAATTGCTACTCTTTTGACAAGTCTTTTTTTTTTTTTTTAAGGTTTTTTGAGACAGGGTCTCACTTTGTGGTTCAGGCTGGCCCTGAGCTCAGCCTCAAACTCACATCACAGCAATCCTCCTGCCTCTGCCTCCTGAGTGCTGGGATTACAGGCATGAGTCACCACGCCCGGCACTGCTATGTAGTACTGGTTGCCACTGCGGTGAGTCTCCACACCCAGTACTGTTATGTGGTTACTGGGGATTGAACCCGGGTCCTTGCGCTTGCAAGACAGGTGCCAGAACCACTGAGCTATATCCCTGGCCCATCTTTTGACAAGTCTTTAAGTGTGTAATACATTGTTTTTAACTTTAGACACAATGTTGTACTATAGATGTTTGCAATGCATTCATCTTGTACAATCAATAACTGAAACCATATCCATGAATATTGTCTTCTGCTTCATTTCCCAGAAGCCTCTCAAACCAGTCTTTTTGCCTTTGCTTCTGTAAGTTGGCTTATTTTAGTTACCTCATTATATTATTCAGCTTTCTCATCATTGAGACAAAAGCTTGATACCACAACTTAAAGGAGACATTTATTTTGATTAGGTTTATTATGCGTCTGGTGGGCTTCAAGATAAAAACCGCACAGTGAAAGTGCATAGCAGAGGGAAAATATTCACCCTGTGGCAGCCAAGACAGGGAAAAAGGGTAGGAACTAGGGACAAGAATGCATTCTTCCATGCATGCCTTCAATGACCTTCCCTTTCAACCAGACCCCCTTCCTAAGGGCACAGTCAGCTGTGAATTTATCAGTAAACTAATCAAGGAATGAGCATAGCACCTTCATAATCCAAACACTTTCCAAATACAGGAGATTTGGGGGATCATATTTTAGATTAGGGAAGTGAATTTTGTAGAGCTTTCATTGATATAAGCAGCCCACTATGGCACACCTGTCATAGCTTCTCCATCATCATTCTGAGTTAAGGTCTAACTCATAATATCCACACAAGAGGAATCTTAGTATTTGTCCTCATAGAGTTGTAACTTTAGAGTTGATCCCCATGAGTCTGAAAGAAATTCCTCACTTACTGTTTAGACTTCACTACTCCAGCATTCTTACGTTCTTTCTGTATGAATTTGTATTTTTTATGTTTGAATTTATTGGTATATTATATACATATATTATGATCACATTCAGCAATACAAATTTGTTCCTGTACATGACATATCTTGATTCTCATTTTTTCCCTTTCCCCTGCCCACTCTACAAACCCCAAGCTCCTATATACAGAAGTTTTGTTTCCATTTTTTTGTTTTTACTATCAGTTGTTTTCCTACTTTATTTTGCCCTATCCCCCTTTACATTTCTCTTTGAACATCTTCTTCCTATTTGATAATATCTATCATATATTCTGGATCTCATTTACACCTCTAGTTTCTCATGCTACAGAAATGATATGGTATTTGCACATATCTGTGTCCTATTTATTTCACATATAGGTATATTCTCAAGGTATAACCATTTGAGTATAAATACTCAAATGTTACTCAAATACTCAAATAAATACTCAAATACTCTTTATTGCTGAGTAATACTTCATTTTCTTAAAAAAAAAAAAAACGCACACATTTTCTTCATCCTGTCTCTAGCGGATGGGCATTTGGTCTATTTCCATGATTTAGCTATTAAAAATTGAGCTGCTATAAACATGAGTGCACATATGTCACTGTGATATGATTCTTTTAATTCTTTTGTTTATGGCAGAAAGAATCAACAATTGGAATGTCATCTTATTAAAAAACTTCTTTTTAAATTGAAATATTTATTGGTACATTATATATACACATTATGATTGTACTCCACAATGGGGATTTGTACCAGTATAAGACACAACTTAATTCTCATTTTTTCCCATAGCCCTACCACTCCCTATATACATAAAATTTGTTTCCTTTCTTTTTTGTTATAATCTCATTATTTTTTCCCTTCATCCTATTTTATTTTGAGCATTTTCTATTTCATAATATATAACATACAATTCTAGGGCTCATTTACATCTTTATTTTCTCATACCAGAGAAAAGATGTGATATGTACCTATCTATGGCCTATTTATTACACTTATGAGGATATCCTCAAGGTATGTCCATTTAAGTATAAATGACTCAAACTTATCTTTTTCATGGAGAGTAATACTCCATTCTGTAGAAGAGCCATGGCTTTTTTATCCAGTCTCCAGTTGATAGACAGTTGGGTTGTTTCCAAGATTTATCAATCACAAACTGAGCTGCTACAAACATGGGTGCACATATGTCACTGTGATATGAGTCTTAATTCTTGTGTGGATATACCTAGCAGGGCAATGGCCAGGTCAAATGGGACCTCCAAGCCTAGCTTTTTGAGGAATCTCCAAACTGATCTCCACAGGGGTTGTACGAGTCTACAGTCCACCCACAGTGGATGAGGGTTCCTTCTCCGCAGCCTCGCTAGCATTTGCTGTTGGCTGAATCTGATATTTCAGCCATTCTATGTGGAGTGAGATGCAAGCTCAGTGTTCTTTTCATCTGCATCTCTTGAATGACTAATGATGTTGAGCATTTCTTCATATTCTTCTTAGCTGCTCTTACTTCTTCCTCTGAAAAATATCTGTTCATTTCAGATGCCCATTTTTGAATTGGGTCTTTAAATTTGGGTGGGCTGATATTTTTGAGCTCTTTATATATTCTAGGTAGTAATCCTTTGTCTGAGGAACAGCTGGTAAAGATTTTTGCCCACATTGTTGGTTGCCTTTTTGCTCTGTTGGTGGTTTTCTTTGCTGTGCAGAAGCTTTTTAAAAGAATGAAGTCCCATTTGTTGATTTCTTCAGCCAATTCCTGTGCTATAGAAGTTTTGTTCAAGAAGTCTTTCCCTAAGCTAATGTCTTCAAGAGTTTTACCTAACCTGTTTTGCAGAAGGTTTAGAGTGTCTGTTTTAATATTTAGGTCTCTTATCCACTTTGATTTTAGCTTGGTACATGGTGAAAGATTTAGATCTAGTTTTAGTTTTTGGCAAGTTAAAGCCCAGTTTTTCCAGCGCCATTTGTTAAAGAGGCTATCTTTCCTCCATTGAGGAGTTCTGGCTCCATTGTCAAAGATAAGGTGGCTCAGTGTATCTGGAGTAGTTTCTGGATCTTCTAGTCTACTCCATTGGTCCTCAGGTCTTTTATTTTGCCAGTACCATGCAGTTTTTATCACAGTGGCTTTATAGTATAGTTTCCGTTTCGGAATTGTAATACCCCCCACCATGTCCCTGTTGCCTAGAATTACTTTTGCTATTCTAGGTCTTTTGTGGTTCCAGACAAAAGTTTTGATTTTTTTTTTTCTAGAATTGGGTCTTTATACTTGGAAGGATTGAGTTTCTTAAATTCTTTATATATTGTAGATAGTAGACCTTTGTCTGAGGAGCAGCTGGTAGAATTTTTTACCCAACTTGTAGGTTGTCTTTTTACTCTGTTGGTGGTTTCTCTTGTTGTGCAAAAGCTTTTTGGAATCCCGGCTGAAATCCCCAACAGGTGCTATATATCAAACTGAAACTGGAAGTTCATTAACAGTATTTTTAGTTGTATGATTTCAGAACTGTTATAAACTACAGAATTATCATGATTATTACCTTTTTTGTGATAAAGATATAGAATATATACAACATTGTACATACACGTACATGAGATCATGATTTTCCATGACGATCAATCCTGGTAGTCATGGAAGGAAAAAAGTACTATTTTTACCCTTTTTCATCTTTTGCCCTGTGTGACAGCACTGTGATGATCTTCTAATTCTTTCATCTCTTTCAAATTCACCTCTCCTTACTTTATTTACAATAAATAGTTTCTCTCAAACTCTGACCTGCAACTCACTTTTTGATGTTGACATTAAAATCCAAAGACTTGACACATACAATAGCCTGGGGCAGGTGATTTTAGAACCATCTGTCTTTTAGAACTTTGAATTCTTTCAAGTCTGGGGACAAGAGGCCAATGACTACTCTTTGCCAATAGAAAAGTGAAGCTTCTTTCTCATTCTTCCAAGAAAAATATCAAATCAACATCCAGCTACACCATCCGTGCCTCTCCTGCACTCTGAGAAGACTTCGTGAGTAGTCACACCAAGTTTCTCTTGGCTTACTAACTTAAGAAGGTGATTCAAGGAAAGAAAATAAAGGGAACTCTTAAGATGACACTACTGAGGGAAAAGGAGATCCTGAAAATCAATGCATTTAGCTTGAACCTGTGGGCTTATTGTCTAGAACCCATCAGTGACTTTCTTGAATTCTCAACAACTTATGAGAAAAGTGATTCTTAATTTTCCAGAGACACCTGTACAGATCTATCCACACCTTTCACCTGCTCTGGTTAGAGAAAGTTGCAAAACCGGCTGCTTAAGCATACTTCTTATTCCTCTGGTTTATATGTGGCTGATGAGGACCAACAGATCTACAGTGTGTTCACTGGGTGGGATGGTGCATGCTTGTAACTCTTCCTAGGACTCAGGAGGCTGAGGCAGATGGATTGCACCGTATTTAAGTCCATCTTGGGCTACATAGTGAGTTCAAGCCTAGGTTGGATGATAAAACAAGACATTATATCAAAAACATAAAAGAAAGAAGACATTGGATTTATTCTTTCAGATCCCTCCTGCTGGGTCACTGTGGGTTGATGTATATTTGTACTTAGGTTTATAACTCATTCCCAGCTGGAGCCACACTCACTAGGTTTTGAAATAGCTTTTCTCTCTTTTCGTTCATTCAGACTTGGATGTGTAGTGGCTTGCAGCTATTGTCAGTCCAAAGTGCTACATAAACCCTTCAACTTCCCGTATCTTTACCTTTTGAACTGTTCCCTACATCAAGCTTTTAAATATTATGCTATTTGGGTAGGATAGCAAGGACCCTGAAATGCACCACATATGGCATCACAGTGCTGAGAAAGAATAAGTGCCTAAATATTCTAAATAAAACCTAAATTTTGTAGGACTTTAAAAAACTACTTTCTCTCACAGATTACCTTCTAACTTGATAGAACTGTGTGAAGGAAGCTATGAGTCGAATGTATGTTTATATTTTGGAAAGGGATGGTGGTAAACTTAGAATTAGGATGAGTATCACATGTGAAAATAAATGAAGCTATGAATGGCATACTTCTGTAGTGATTATGATAAAGCCCCAACTCTTAATTTGGATAAATTACCAACAACCCAACTTAGCACACCCATTTGCGGTAATCATTATTTTGCTGACTTGGCTCAATGTCTGGATTGCATCTCAATAGTGAATGCAAAGCCTATAAGCATTTAAGGCTTTTTAAAATTTTTTTTCTAAACATCTTCCTATTTCCAGGGAACCTAAATCCAGAATCAGAATGTCCCATTGCCTATTTGAACATGAAAGATGTTTGAAAGACAATTTAATTTTTAAATGCTGTCAAATATTTTGGGGGCTTGTCATTAAGGCTAGTTTTAACTGCAAACATATACAAACTAAAGGAGCAGTATCAAGAGATGGTGGAGGAGAAGGGGAGGGAAGGAAGATGAAAAAAGGAATAGAAATGTGTTAAATTTGTGTATCAATTTCATGCAAAGAATGTAAACATGTTCTACACACATACTGAACTAAAAAATAATTCAAGATTATTTATTTCAAATCTAAAACTATTCATCAATTCCTTTATTAATACAATAAGTCATATTCAGTCAGAATATTTAGCCCATGTCTGGATTCAGTTCCTGCTTTGCTACCACCTGTATAAGATTCTAATTTAACAACTTCCTGAATATCATTCAGATGATCAAGTGAATTAAAATGTTGCTATATTATGATTGCCCCTCTTCCCTCGTTGGTGAGTCTTGAGAGTTAAAATTTTCTATTAGTACATAAAGAAAGCCTCGGTGTGGGAGTTCTAGTCTTAGATCTCTTTTGTTATCCAGTTGGAGTGTTTTTGAACAAATTGCTTAACCTCTCTGAATTCATTTCCTTAGCTATAAATGCTATTTTTCATGCTGAAGTGGCCTGGTCGGGCACCTGTCAGTGCATCCTTCATCTCTTGAGTGGTGTCCGGGATCTAACAGGTAACACATTTGCATCTCTGAATGTCTCAAGGTAGTTGGGAGAAAGATCTATGCATTCTGAGCATGAGTACTCTGTCCCCAAAGACAAGGATCCCCACCTTTGCTCTCCACACACTAAATTCATCTGTGGCTTTAATATCATCTTGACCCTTCAAGTCCTTGTGTATGTTCCAGGCCAACTTTGATTTCATTTTCAGCTGAGTTATCTATTTTCTTTGATATGATAGTTTATGAAGCAAACTTGAAGGGATTCTAAATTGGTCTGGGCAGTGTTATTCTAGCACAGGCCTTGAACTTCTGTGGAAGGAGGCAGATCTTACATTCTGCATGTATTTCACCAGAGATAACAGTCCACAGCTAATACCTTAGAGCCTGCCTTCCAAAGACACCTTTAACTGAGAGCAGCTGTGAGGAGGAGAAGGGCAAGGAAAAGGAAATGAACATATGGTGGGGCCAAGCGTGTTATGAATTGTGTCCAGTACCAAGTATGTCATGATTAAATATTTCATGCTTTCCCCAGTCTGACATCACCTAACTATCTGCTGTTCTCCTTTGCTGGAGGATGCATTAGCATGAGGTTAACAAGCTACATGAAAAGTTGGTTTTCAACTGCTTGTATAATCCACCTCTCCCTTCCCCTTCCCATTTTGCTCTCTTCACTCACTTTTCTTTCCTTCTCTCTGTCCCACCCCAGTCCCATCTTGTGTTATGCGCATAGACTTTACACATAAGGACCAGGATGAAAATATTTTCTCTCCTTCCAGTCAACAGGTTGAAGGTGGTGACAAACTGACTCCCAGGTTACAAGAGTGTCTAGCAGTGGCCGTCAGCCCAGCAGGACAAAAGACATTTCTGACACTCTTCTTTGAGTTAGTATCTACATTGTGTATTATTTACCACATAATATAGATTTTTCTAGAAGATCAATTTCAAGTAGCATAGAACTTCTTCCATTAAAGCAATCTGATAATCTTTCTATTCTAATTTAATTTGTATACTGACTGCGCATCTGCCCTTTCGTTGCATTTACTATGATTGGTGATATATTTTGGTTTATTTCTATAATCACACATCACCTTCACTGTTTACCAACCTATTTTTCACTTTACACTTCAATCTTCTGTTAGGCTGAATAAATAGATTTTATTCATGTCCCATCCTCAGCTTATATACTTTTTCTCTGATGATCTTGACTGCAAATATTGAATTTTATTTAATGAGGGTCATTTTAAATATATTTGAAAGATTAAAAATTTAAAACATACCTATAGGAACCCTAGTTTTTTATTTTTACTTTTATCTGAAATACAAGAATAATTCCAGTACAATTTAGCATTAAGTTTCCTATTCTTCTTAACTTTATTGTCTGGAATCAGAAATTTTCATATGTAAAGCCAGAAAGTTTACAGGATGCAGTAATGCCTCAGTTCATGAACTGTTTTCTTCATGATTCTGTCATCACAAACCTAACTGCAGGAGAATGGATTCCAGTTTCTCCTAAGATCCACATTGGTCCTGGATGTTGGATTTGATTCAGTTCTCATTTGACTCAGTTTTGCTACCAGAATTGTGGAAAGAACCAACTTTGTGAACTGAGATATCACTGTAGTTCAAAGATAATTAATATAAGATTCACTTATTGGACAATTTTAGTCAATGTGTGTGCTGTTCACAGTTTAGGTTTTTCTCCTGAACATTTCCTAGGTTTTATTTTATTTATACATTCATTTTAAAATTTTTTATATAAGCAAATGGTTAGTGATTTTTGAAAAAGAGCTTAAGGTAAAATAAACAGTTTTTATATATCTCAAGTATATTTATTTTGTCTTTATTTTTCCAAAGAAAGTGTAGTGATGAATAAAATTCTAAGGTTAAAGTTAATTTTCTTTTAGCCCATAATGTTACTGATGAAAAAGACTTTTGTCAGAAAAAAATCAATAACAAAAATATAAAAAACTTGTCCATCATCTCCTCTGGGTAGTATGCCTCATCTTTATGAAAGCTTTTAAGTTTATTTACTTATTATATTAGAAAACACATCTTAATTCATGAAATTATGATTCTGTATAAAATGATCAGACTTTTTATTTTTTTGAGCATACTTAAAAAAAACTTCTAAACTAAATTACAAAAATCTTCTAAACTTTGTTGCAAAACTTTAATTGACAAAACTTCCAATGAATGAAGAGAAACAAAATACTTTATAATCTGGAAATTTCACTGTTATACACTTTTATTTCACTGTATGTTAATAAAATATTTCCCATTTAAGAAATAATCATTTGCAGCACATGTTTCTTTTTTTAACAATTTAAAACAAGAAGTATCTAGGCTCTCATTTGATATAGCCACTAAAGCTTCAAGAAAAATCCCAGAAATATCAGACTTCATATCCTATAATCTACAAATTTCTTATACACACAAAGATTAATGTTGTGTTCATTTCATTTTTGGAGAAAATGAATGGGCAGCATAATGAGCAAAGAATGAATGGGTGAGTATATGAAACACAGAGTCAGTGAATAAATGGATGGCCGCTATATGCACACGCAAACTGTTGCCTTTCACCCTCCTGCTTCCTCAATCCTGCGACTGGAGGTTTTGACACTCTCAGTTAACTTTCTTAATGTGTATCACTATGTCTTAGATGAGTGTCAAAGTACAGAACAGCATAGTTTAGAGCATCTTATTGGATGAAGAATAGCTATATTGTTATCTTTCAAATGTCTTTTCGAGTTTTGAAATTATTTAGAGCATCACTCAGTTTTTGAGAATGAGTAATTTTCAATTTTATCTGGATGTATTTTTGCCTACATAGTGACAGTAAATGAGTGTTCATGTGTTTGTATACACTCTGTATACAGGTGCACCATATCATGTAAAATAATTTTAATGCAGCCTGATATTAACATAAAACCAGGTGTGCATAGCAATAAAATAGAATATAGAGTTTAGAAGCAAACATAATCATCTATAGGAAACTGGTCTGAAACAAGGGCACTAAGAACATGCATCAAAGAAAAGACATCCTCTTCAATGTTGATAGTAAATTGGATAGCCACCTGTTGAAGAATGAACCTACATCCCTAGCTCTCACCATAACAAAATTCAACTCAAAATAGATTAGATACTTTCATATAATGGCTGAAACTATGAAACTGTTAGAAGAATCAAGGGGAAATACTTCAAGGGATTGGAATGGATGAAGACATTTTTGGAGAAAACCTTAAAAGTACAGGAAACAAATGCAAAAATAGACCAGTCATATGAGATCAAGCTACAGAGCTTTTGCAAAGCAAAGCAAACAGTAAACAGAATAAAGATATAATCTACACAATGGGAGATTATATTAGTAAATTATACATCTAATAAGGGGGTATCTGGGGAATTTATAAGGATCAAAAACAATGGTAATAAATCAAATAGTCCAATTAAACAATAGAACTGAACATATTTCTCAAAAGTCAAATGGTCAACAGGTATTTGTTTCATGCTCAATATCTCTAATCACAGAGAAATGCAAATCCAAACCACAAAGAGAGATCACATGTAGTTAGAATGGCTATCCTCATAAGTGAAATAAATAGGTCACAGATAGGTACATATCGCATCTTTTCTCTGGTATGAGAAAATGAAGATGTAAATGAGTCCTAGCATTGTATGTTATATATTGTGAAATAGAAAATGCTCAATGTAAAATAAGGTGAAAGGGGACAACGTTGAGATTGTAACAAAAAAGTAAGGAAACAAATTTTATGTATA
>PVIR01012951.1:33087-43573 GCA_004026965.1 Petromus typicus | reverse complement strand
GGGAAAAAAATCTTTACCAGCTGTTCCTCAGATAAAGGGCTACTATCTAGAATATATAAAGAGCTCAAAAAAATCAGCCCACCCAAATTTAATGACCCAATTCAAAAATGGGCATCTGAAATGAACAGATATTTGTCAGAGGAAGAAGTAAGAGCTGCTAAGAAACATATGAAGAAATGCTCAACATCATGAGTCATTCGAGAGATGCAGATGAAAACAACATTGAGATTTCATCTCACTCCACATAGAATGGCTGCCATTTCAGAATCAGCCAATGGCAAATGTTGGCGAGGCTACGGAGAAGAAGGAACCCTTCTCCACTGTTGGTGGGACTGTAGACTCGTATAACCCCTGTGGAGATCAGTTTGGAGAATCCTCAAAAAGCTAGAATTGGAGGTCCCATTTGACCTGGCCGTTGCCCTGCTAGGTATATACACACAAGAATTAAAAGACTCATATCACAGTGACATATATTCACCCATGTTTATAGCAGCCCAATTTGTGATTGCTACATCTTGGAAACAACCCAAGTGTCCATCAACTGGAGACTGGATAAAAAAGCTCTTGATCTTCTACAGAATGGAGTATTACTCTGCCATAAAAAATGATAAGTTTGAATCATTTCTACTTAAATGGACATACCTTGAGGATATCCTCATAAGTGAAATAAATAGGACACAGATAGGTACATATCACATCTTTTCTCTGGTATGAGAAAATAAAGATGTAAACGAGTCCTAGCATTGTATGTTATATATTGTGAAATAGAAAATGCTTGATGTAAAATAGGAAGAAGGGGAAAAAATGTTGAGATTGTAAGAAAAAAGTAAGGAAACAAATTTTATGTATATGGGGGGGTGGTAGGGTGGGTAGGGCTATGGGAAAAAATGAGAATTAAGTTGTGTCTTATACTGGTACAAATCCCCATTATGGAATGCAATCATGATGCGTATATGTAATGTACCAATATAGATTAAAAAATTTAAAAAAATAAATAAATTGTCTCATCTGCAGTAACATGAGTGAATATCAATAATATTATGCAACATGAAATTACAGAGGGGCAGAAAGACAAATATTGTAAGATGTTCTTTACATGTGGAGTATAAAACTATTGAACCCTGAAAGCAGAGAGTAGGAAAGGTGATTACCAGAGGCTGGAGAGTGAGAGGAATGGTGAGATGCTAATCAGAGGGCACAAAGCCTCAGATAGAAAGGAAGAATGTGCTTAGTTTTATTTTAGGGCAGTTTTACATTGTACTAAAAATTGTAATATGACTTTGTATCCATATACAGGTACAGTATATCTATAATTTGTCAATATATGGCAATTTAAAAAGGGACATTGCTTGGGAGGAAGTCTCAAAGACAGTGCAAATATGTTGAGTGTGAAAGGAATTTGTGGTCTGAATTACTGATAGGATTAAAAGAACGGACAAAAGAAATGAGAAACAAAGTGTGAGGATATGTTTTAGGAGGAAAATATCACTGACTAGTGTGGTCCTTGCTTTTAGTGATGACAGAAATCAAAACTATAGCAACAGTGTGAATTTATAGCAAAGGTTTTAGTTGGAAGAGAAGAGGAGACATAGAAAAGACCCCAGCTGGAGTAGTAGCTGATGGAAGAGGATCAGACTGGATCCTTAAGAAATCCTGGGGACAGTTTTAGGGTCCAGCTTTCTAGTGGGCTAGGGTCAAGTCAATCACTGTTTTAGCCCTGGTTTTGTAGTTCAGGTTGAATCTTCACGATTTGACAACTGAGTTTCCATGGGAAGACTGCTGCTGATATCCAAGATCACTACAGGTTTAGGGCAATGGAGATTCTGGGCATAGCTAGGTGTCCTTGTATATCTCTTGTCCTGGTATTTTCAGTCTTGAAGGGTTAATGAAATAGACTAGATAATTTTAAGGTTCATACACCTTGTTTGCCAACTCTTAACTAGATACTCTCTCAATGACTAACAAACAGAGCAAAGAAGGATATGACCCTGACTTTTACAAAATGAAGGTCAAGCTTTGTTCCACTTTTAGTTACTTCTTGTAATTTATCTGTAAATTTAAATGAAGACTTACAGTTTTTAGTGAAAAACACTTTTAAGTGTCAGATTGCTTCAGAAATCAGAAATCATGCCTTTGATGAGTGAAAGTTAAAGGCCTAGGAGTTTATTTTTAACATAAGACTGGTTAGAGTCAATGAAGAAACAGGAGGTAGTGCAAACAAAATTAAAAAACTGTTTACAGAAGTAATGGCAGAAAACTTCCCAAGCAGAGAAAAGAACTTTACATACAGGTAAGTGAGACATACAGGACTCTAACTAACCATGATCAAAATAGGCACACCTACGCATATAATAGCCAAGATTCTAGCAAGCCAACTGAAATATCAGAATTACAGTAGACTTTTCAACACAAACTCTCAAGTTAAGGAGAGCCTGGACTGAAGTACTGATTGACGTATCCTGCAAAACCATCTTTCAAAATCGACAAGGAAATAAAAATACTTCCACGACAAAGAATACCTGAGAAACTGCATGAATATCAAACCAGCACTCTAAAAAGTTCTAAACAGTATCCTAGTATTCTACACAGCATGGAGATTTCACTGCACTCCAGAAAGAATGGCTGCCATCATGAAATCAACCAACAACAAATGCTGGTGGGGCTGTGGGGAGAAAGGAACCTTCTCCACAGTTCGTGGGAATGCAGACTGATGCAACCACTAGAGAGATGAGTGTGGAGATTCCTCAAAAAATGAAGATTCAAGGTCCCAGTTGATCCCACTGTCCTTCTGCCCTGTATATCCACAAGAGAATTAAAAGCATCATACCACAGTGACACATGTGCACTCATGTTATAGCAGCACAGTTTGTAATTTCCAAATCTTGGAAATAGCCCAAATTCTCATTAACTAGATAAAGGAAATGTGGGGTTTTTAAAAAAATAAAATGGAATATTACTCTACCATAAAGAATGATGGAGATTTTTATAGCTAAATGGATGCACATTGAGGCCATACTCATAAATGAAATAAATAGGGCACACTTGTATAAATACCATATCATTTCTCTAGTGTGAGAAACTGAAAGTGTTATGAGGTCTAAAATGTATAATAGGTTTTGTGAAATAGTAAGAAAATATTCAAAGGGTAAGGGGACCTGGGATGGGGCAGGGGAAACAAAGAAGGGAAAGAAAATATTTGAAAGTTAAAAAGTAAAAATGCAACCAAAGCTTATGTATAGAGGGAGTAGAAGGGCTGCAGGGAGGGCAGGAGAATGGGGAAAATGAGAAGAAGATATATTATGTAAAGGTACAAATTCTCAGTGATGAATGTGAAAATATTGTATACTTAAAATGTACCATTAAACTCTTAAAATGCAAAAGACCTTTCACATTGATATTTAGATAAAAGCTGGGTGTAGCGTAATATGCACTGGGTCTAGCACTTTGGCAGGCTGAAACAAGAGGATAAGAAGCCTAAGCACAGGCTAGGAAATTCAACAACTCAGACCTTTTCTCAAAGTAAAAAAACAAAAAGAGCTGAGGAAGTAGCTCAGTGTGAACACACTGGGTTCAATACTTAGTAAAAATAAAAGGAAGCATAGCAGATATGTGCAGAAACCCAGATATTTAATTGCTGTTACTCTTTACAAAAATAGCAGTTGGCCCTCTATCTACAACCCCAAGAAAGTTTTTTGTTGTTGTTTGCTTTTATTTTTGCTTTGGCTTTGTGGGAACTGTATATGGAGAGGTCATGCAGACTAAGTACATACAGGCTAAGTAAAAGAGTGTGGGATAGGAAAGCAATTGAAAACAGAGGACAAAAACATACCAGAAAAGTAGTCAATAACCATTCTCTTAAAACTACGATAGACGTGCAAGTAACTACAATAATTTTCTCTCCCACTGATTTCCTCTGTAAACTATTTTCGATGTAAGCTTCATAAATATTTGTGTGGGACTTTGTGGTATTTGCTTTGGCTTTATTTTGGTATTTACCTTTTCTGCTCTTTGTTTCCTTAGGAAACTTTAACATTACATACGAGTCCAGTATTTGTCCTTGGGTTGGCCTGTGTTTCCCCAAAAGCTCAATCTGAGAATGTTGAGTTGCCTCAAATATAGCCCCGAACGGCCACTAGATGGCAGTGTCTGGGAGATTTACTAACCAGACCTAGGCATTCAGGATCTCTGTGCAGTTCCATTTCGTTATTTCTGCTTTTAGGCTGTTGCAGCCAGTTGTTAATAAAAAGCACTGGACCTCACTGGGTCCCTTTGTCTATTACAGAAGAAAATTTCCAATTGTAAAGCTTTCAGGGTTGCAAAACCTGTTCCCCAAGTTTTCATTTTTCCTCCACTTCAATTTTCACACTAGTTCCTAACCACAAACCTTCTGATATATACCCTTTATTCCCTTTTTGCTATTATTTGGTTTTATTTTTAATGCAAATAATATATCGCTTTTCTTTCTGCAGCTTGATTAGGGAGCTGCGTTGATTTTCCTTCCTCATTTTCAGCACTGATTTGTAGAATCATGTGCTATCAAAGCCCAAAGGGATTTTAGACTTTGTTGAGTCCAGCTCCATCATTTACATGTGGGGAAACTGGGACAAAGAAGAGCAGGAACTTGCTCAAGGTCACAGAACAAAACAAGGTATAGTCTTATGGGTTAATCTCAAAACATCATTGTAATAATCAACAAGACACCCTGGAGATTGTCTTGGTTCATTAATTATGGATATGGTACAGTTGGGGAAGGCATGGTACCCGGCCTCCAGGCACTTGGTATCTAGGTGGGAAGATAGCCTTACACACAGTGTGAAGAATGAATGTCTTTGTGATACAACAGTAGAAGAAAAATGCTAATATGGGTGAGTCAGCACTGGGAGTCAGAGCAGTGGTGAGAGGAAATGGTTGTGAGTGAGGGTACAGAAACAGAGATGAGAGGAGGCTTGGAGTGAGAAAATCCAAGGATTAGTATTATTCAGGGTCAAAACCTAGACTGTTTTAAGTAGAGTATGAGGCTCAAAGAGAAATTAAAGACCAGATGCAGTGGGAGGCTGGAACTGCTGTGGAGGCTCTTACAAGTCAGGGAAATTTTCTACAAAGGCTAAACAGGAAGTTGCAAAAGTTTTCAAGTTTCCGAATCTTGATCATCAGGGGTAACTTTCCACTTCATTTGAATCCCCCAGAAGTATTATCTTTGCTTTTCTTCACTTTTGTTAATGTATCTCAGCATCTCAGAAAGGGAGATGAAACTGAACTGAAAAAAATGGCTGGAGCTTATTTCTACTACACTTCCCCCTTAATGACTCAACCGAGGGTGACCTGGCCATTGTCCCACTCTAAGCCCCATGCATTCACTTCGTTTCTATTTTCCACCCACTCAGGGAGTCTGAGTACCCATGTCAGCATCCCAAGGACCTTGGAGAGTCATTGGCAGCCAAGAAACCTCTACAGAAAGTGAACATGACTTCATACAAATGAAAGAGACCTCCAAACCAAAGGGCTCTTTAAAAGCAGTCTGAACATGGGAACAACTCGAGATACCTTTCCGATTGTCAAGAGCTCATCAGTGACCAAGCAGCCTGGCCAACCATATTTCAAGGCCAATAAAGGCACTCCTTCCCTTTCTTGAATCTTCTGTTCATGCTCCCAAATGGAGTAAGGTCTTCTCTCTATGAGGATCCAGTGGACACTTCTGCCTCAGCACCTTCCGTGTGTCTTTCTTCCTCCTATTGGCTGCCCTCCCTTCCCCAGAATAGCATGCTTTTCCTCTTGACCCTTGATTGGCACAGCTTGGCACATTCTAGCTGCTCCATAAATGGTGTTCTTTTTCCTTTGTAAATTAGCAAACGTGGGCCAAAGTGAAGATGATACTTCTGAGGGAATCAAACAGAATGGAAAATTTCTACTGACAATCAAAAAATCTGAAGATTGAAATCATTTGAAATTTTCTACTTAGCCTTAGTAGAAATTTTGCCTGACACTTTAAGGGCCTCCACAGTACAGTTTCGACCTACTATTGAATTTTGTCTTTTACCTAGGCTTTGAACATTATAGAACTACTTATTGGATCGTTAAAACTAAAGAGTATTTGACAATAAGGAAATAGTCATGGCCATCACAGTTCTCGTTTGTGTGCCAGTTCAGCATTAACTTTATTTGAGCATGCATCTCTGTTAATGGCTCTTTACCTAGTGGAGTGGCCCAAATTTTCACTTTTAAAGGGTCTGGGCTGCTACTAGTCCTGGCTAAATTAGGTTCTTGTATTTTTTTATTTTTCATTGACATTAACTATGGGACTTGAGAATACTAAGAGGCACTGTGCAAGTTCCCTGTACTCCTTATATACCTGTTCTCACCTTCAGTTCGGGGGAGTGGTCCAATTTCCTCTTGGTCATCAGGATCAATCATCTCAGCCAGCCAAGCACCTCCTTTTTGTCCCCATTGATTCAGAGGTGTGAGAAAATCAAAGTGGCCAGGCAGTGGCCTTAACTTCACTTTAATAAAATCATCAACTTATCTCTTGGTGGAAGCATTTTTCTTTTTAGAACTAAGATTGCTAGTTCACTAAAACTAAAGGTCATACAAAGAGAAAACAGAAATGTTGTTAGCATTTCAATTATTTTTTTTGTTTGATTTTTGTTTGTTTGGGGGATCCTTGGAGAAGTTTCTTTTCTTTTTAATAGACTGAGTTCATTGACACCTTTCAGATGTATAATATGATCACATTCCTTACTGGCAATTTGTACCTCTACATAATGTATCTTGGTTCTAACATTTTCCCATTCTCCTGCCCTCCCTTCAACCCTTATCCTTCCATATATATAACTTTTTTGTCGTTGTTTTTGTTTGTTTATTTGTTTGTTTGTTTGAGACAGGGTTTCGCTTTTTGTAGTTCAGGCTGGTCCTGAGCTCAGCCTCAAACTCAGCAAGCCTCCTGCCTCTGCCTCCCCAATGCTGGGATTACAGGCATGAGTCACCACACCTGGCACTGTGTTATGTGGTACTGGGGATCGAACTTGGGACCTTGTGCTTGCTAAGCAGATGCCAAAACCACTGAGCTAAATCCCAAGTTCTAATTTATCATTCTTTTATGGGTGAGTAATACTCCATTTTATTTTTTAAAAAATGCCATGTCTTATGTGTTGCTGCTCCCATTTCTACCTGGCTGATTCCCAGACCATTGAATTTCTTGGCTCTGGGAGAAACAGAACCATATATGGGATGCTGCTTCAGAACACACACTACATTCTGAAGAATTTACCCCAGCCCTACAAGCTATTGCCACCTAGCTAGTTCTGTAACCGACTCACCTATTCTATCAAGCCAGATGCTTTAAGATCTCAGTGAACATGGTACGACCAGTGCATTCCATGAGAATGAGCCTGAGGCCACACTTCACAGGCTGTGAAGTGAGTTCCTTGGTCAGAAGCAAAAATCTATGGAGGACCACGGCAGTGCTTAAATCATCATATGGATATTAATTTTTGTAAAAGCTCTGTGTGCAAATCCTTATCCAGAGTAATTCCTCTAGGACAAAATACTGCAGCTTCTATGATGGGAGCAATCCAATGTAACAGCTGGCCATGAAGCTGGCTGGCCACCTAAGGGAATGATGCCATATTAGGGATTCAGTACTGATTTCTGTTGATGGCCCTCTGGACTTTCAGCAGTGGCTGTAGCCAGGTCAGCCTTGGTGAAGGAAAGCCCATGTTGCTGAGTCCATGCACAAGCTTCATTCTGTCTTTATAGTCACTTTGAGTGACATTTCATGCAGGGCATTTGGGCCACTTCTTCATGTAACTTCTTTGCTCACGAGCCCATTGGGTGATAGTATTTTCTAAATAAGGATACTGACTGGTATCCACAGAATCCTGTGGTCATTCTATCCACCTGATCATTAAACCCTCTGCTGCTGAGGTCACTTTCTGTGACTATTCCAATAGGACAAACATTTTCATTTTTTAAATAATATATTGGGCAGGTCTGAAAGAGTGTTCAGTCTAGGGCTGATTATTCTCCACAACTGAGGTAGTACTTTCTGGAATATTCTACACAATGCCTATTCAGAGAAATTTAACCACATACTACTTGCCAATGTTTTTTTCTTACTTACCAGATTTTCAGTCCAGCTAACCATTTGCCATAGCCTATGAATCAGAATCTAATCATACATCTGGCTATTTCCCCTTTCAACAAAGTGAACAACCAGGTGCACGACTGAAAGTTCTGTCTGTGGAGAATTTCCTTTCACTGTTGACCTACATGAGTGTCCAGAGTGGGGCTATGAATTGCTACTGTCCACTTTAAGGTGCTGCCTGATAATGTGTAGAACCATCTATAAATAAGGCTCAGTTCTCCTCCACCTCTGTGAACTGATAGTAGGCAACTCCTGATGAGGTTGAATGTACAAGCTGAGAGGAGAAAGCAGTGCTTCAGGGATGGGAACCATGGACATTTGGACCACTTCTTCATGGGACTTCTTTATGCCCTCAAGGCTTGTTCCAGACTAATACTGTGTGTGTCATTTGGTAGTGGGAGGGGCCAGATGCAAAAATTCATCTTCCACCTTATCAGAGATTTCTTGACATGCTTCACACAATTAGACCACTAGAAATTCACTGAGGTAAAGGCTCGCCAAATTTCTGTTGTATTTATTTCCAAGCTATTGTTACTGTCTTTTCATTTATGCAATTGCTAATATGCTGTCACCCATGCATTTGTTCCTTTGGTAGTTTTAATTTCTAGAGGTTCAAGTTGAATCTTGTTGTGTATATAAACACAGCTACAATAACTACTTTGCTCTCCATTTCTGCTAATTATGATACACTTCTTTCTCGAAGTATAAGTCATGCTTTCTTCCTTCTTTGATACCTGATAATCTTTCATTGGATGTCTAACATTGTGCCATTTACCTCATTGGGGGCTAGATATTTTTTTATTCCAAGTATTCTAGGGTACAGTTAAATTACCTTGGAAACAATTTGAGCCTTTCAAGGCCTAGCTTTATAATATATTGGACAGGTCTAAAAGAGTGTTCAGTTTAGGGCTAGATATCCCCCACATCTGAGGCAAGATCTTCCAGAATATTCTATGCAGTGCATTGGAATGTTGAGGCTTTCCAATCCGGATTGTTGGGGACTGGATCTATTTCTGGCTCCATGAAGGGCCAAGTGCAGTTGCTTCTGATCCTTGTGGGTGGTTCTTTCTCCAATAACAGGTACTTTCTTCAAATACCTGATTAGTGTTGGTGTAACACTTGACAGGAACTATATGTGATTCCTCTCTCTAAGTGCTGCTTTCTTCTCTGACACTCTTCTGTGAACTGTTGCCTCCATTCTCCCCAGATTAGCAGCTCCATCTCTTCAATTCAGACAGCCTGTCATACTCTACCTGGGATTTCTTTCCTGCACTATCCAGTGGGAGGCTGCCCAAGGCAGTAGACCAAGATATAGGATTGACCTTGCATATCCATCCCCTAGAAAGAACTGCCCTTCATTGCCAGATATGATGAAAATATTGTTTCATGTTTTCCTCCCTAAACATTGTTATTTCGGGTGGGTAGGAAAATAAATCTGGTCCCTGATACTCAACAGGAAGTAAAAGGCCATCTTCATGAAAATTCTTTTAACAACTCCGCTTTTTCATTAATACTTCCTGTCAGTGTGTTCTGGATGGTTGGCAACTTCTGTACCCTCAAATAAAGTCTGGTACCTCTCCCTAAAGAATAGCATTGTAGTAGTCCAGAATTTAACAGCTACTCCTGAATTTCCCTGCTTTTTTTTTTTAAACAACAGAGATACTTTTAAAATTGTCACTTGAGGGCCGGGGATATAGCTCAGTGGTTCCGGCGCCTGTCTTGCAAGCGCAAGGACCTGGGTTCAATCCCCGGTAACCACATAACAATACTGGGCGTGGAGACTCACCCCAGCGGCAACCAATACCACATACCACAGTGCCGGGCGTGGTGGCTCACGCCTGTAATCCCAGCACTTGGGAGGCAGAGGCAGGAGGATTGCTGTGATGTGAGTTTGAGGGTGAGCTCAGGGCCAGCCTGAACCACAAAGCGAGACCCTGTCTCAAAAAACCTTAAAAAAAAAAAAAATTGTCACTTGATCCGAAAGGGCAGAGGAATCTTAAAATGTCCCATCACTACCCTAACACCACCTAAAACTAAGGGAAGTATGATCAAACGGAAGATGAAATTTAGAAAACTATAACTTTAACTGATCTATGTTAAGCAATTTTACTATTGAAAATTTTGCAAAAACTGTATAACTTGTGAGAGGACCTCAGAAATGTATAGTATGTGCAAATGAAGGCCTCTGAAGCTATAAGGTTATTTCCATCCTAAATAAACACGTGTGAACCATTTTGACATTCTGTGCTAGGTCTGGTGTTAGAACCTTTCTTTTAGAGTCTTCCCTGTCTCTTTAATGATACCAAAAAATCCGTTTCTACATTTTTTTTTTTTTTTTTTTTTTTG
>PVIR01012951.1:17117-32987 GCA_004026965.1 Petromus typicus | reverse complement strand
CTGAACTACCTCCCCTAAATTTTTTTTTCAGATAAGATCTTGCTAAATTGCTAAATTACCCAGGGTGAGTTCATGATCCTTTTGCCTCAGCCTCCCAGAGAGCTGGGATTACAAGCCTATGCCACCAAGCCTGGCTGAGAGCTCTACTTTTTTTTTTTTAGGTTTTTTGAGGCAGGGTCTCGCTTTGTAGTTCAGGCTGGCCCTGAGCTCAGCCTCAAACTCACATCACAGCAATCCTCCTGCCTCTGCCTCCCAAGTGCTGGGATTACAGGCATGAGCCACCACACCTGGCACTGTGGTATGTGGTACTGATTGCTCAACAAGAAGGATGATACTTCCTGTTGAGTCTCCATGCCCAGTGTTGTATGTGGTGACCAAGGATCAAGCCCAGGTCCTTGCGCTTGCAAGACAGGCACTGGAACCACTGAGCTAAATCCCTGGCCTGAGAGCTCTACCTTTGAACTTTGTTTTAATAATTCATTTTAATTACCCAACCATGTAGAATTCTAAATGCATAACTTTCTCATTATCCCACCTTACCCTAGGCTTCGCTGGGGGCTACTGTAAACACCAGAACCAGTTCTTCCTCTTATGAGCTCCCAGTCTGGCCAAATGAACTTACACATATATCTGGACAAGCTGCTAAGCAAGGGACAAAATGAGTAGCTATAAGTCATAGCAGGGGATCATCTAGTTTACAAGGAAGTAGAAAGAAAAAAATCAACTTAAAAAAATGTTCAGCTTTAAAATGACCTGGATAATTTTTAAACAGAAAATTTGTTATGAAATTTTTTATGAAAATCTATGAAAATGTTGCCCCACATATCCTCATAGGTCCCAAATCTCTCTCTTTCTACAAGAAGTAAACACGAATATCCTTTGGGTCTAACTCTTAACAGTATAAAGAGTTGTGGTAAAAAAAATACAGTGATTGTTTATTTTTATTTAATTAATTAATTTATTTATTTTTGGGGGGGACAGGGTCTCACTTTGTAGTTCAGGCTGGCCCTGAGCTCATTATGTAGCCCAGGCCAGGTTTGTGCTCACAGCAATCCTCCTGCCTCTGCCTCCTGTGTGAGTGCTGGGATTAAAGCCATGAGTTACCACCCCGGCACTGTGGTATGTGGTACTGATTGCTGGTGGGCATGAGTCTCCACACCTCACATTGTGGTGTGTGGTAACTGGTGATCTAACTGGGAAACTTGCACTTGCCCAGCAGGCACTGGAACCACTGAGCTAGATTCTCGGCCCCTAAATTTTAAAAAGAATTGATTACAGTAAAAGATGCATTGCCATTAACTCCCTCAACATACTCAGCCCTACTTCAAACACACTCATCACGTAGTTCTTGCCACTTTCTGAAGCAGTTCTGGAGCCTTCTTTCATGAGAATCTTTGGTTGTGCTGTCATGGCTGCCTCAGTATCCTGAGCCAGTTCCACATGATTATCTTTCATGATCATTTTGACTCTGGGGAAGACTCAGAAGTCTCATGGTGTCAGATCCAGTGAACACGGTGTGTGAGGACACACAGACATGTTTTCACAAAATTGCTTTCCACTGGATGGCACTCAGCAGCAGTGTTCACCACATTTTTGATCACATCTTCATAAAGACACTTATAAAGCGGGGCTTCCAGAACTGCTCCAGAAAGTGGAAAAATAGGATGAGCATGCTCAAAACAATATATGGTTAATGGTAATGTGTCTTACTGTTATAATTTTTATTAAATTTGAACATTCACTGCATAGTTTGACTACTCCTTGTGTGAATAGCAAATCTGGGCTCTAACCAAACTGAAGTAGGGACTTTGTTTCTTTGCCAACTAACAATGAATGAACCACAGTAGGAGTTCAGTGAACGGATGTTGAATGAAATTCATTACTCTGTATTTTACTAATCTTTTATTCGGTGCTGGGTATTGAACCTAGGGCTTACACACTGAGCTACATCACCAGATGCTTTTTAGTTTGTATTTTGAAATAGGATCTCATTAAATCACTAAGTTTTTGAGCCTGGGCTTGAACTTGTGATCCTCTGGCCTCAACCTCCCAGAAAGCTGGGATTACAGACATGCACCACCACGCCCAGTTTCTGTCCTTCTGCGACTGACTTATTTCACTTAGCATAATATCATCCAGATTCATTCATTTTGCCCATGCTGTATAAAGCCCAGTTTTTGTTTTTGAAGCCCAGTAATATTCCACCATGTGTGTATGCATGTATGTATGCACCACATTTTCTTCAGTCCATGTTTTATAGACATTCGGGTTGTTTCCATGTCTTCACCGTTGTGAATAATGTTCCAACAAACATGAGAATGCCGATATCTCTACAATCTTGACTTCAATTCATGTGGATAAATACCCAGAAATGGTACTGATATGTTACATAGTGGTTCTACTTTTAATATTTGGAGTAACATCTCTATACTTCTCCATAGTATCTGCACCATTTTATCCCCATTCACAGTGTGTAGAAATTCTAATTTTTCCACATCCTCTCCAACATTGGTTGTACTTTACTATGTTGATGCTAGCCATCCTAACAGTTATGGATGATATTTCATTTGTGATTTTAATTTGCATTTCTGAGTGATTAGCGATTTCAGGTATTTTTCATGTAGGTATATATGCATATTTTCTTCAGACAAACATCTATGCATGTCCTTTGCTTATTTCATAATCAGGTCTTTGCTACTGGTTGTAGAAGTTATTTTTAAATCAAGGTATTAGTGCCATGTTATTGAGTTGTAAGAGTTATTTTCTTTGAATATTAACACCTTATTGGTTGTGTGGTTTACAAATATTTGTCTCCTATTCCATAGGGTTCTCCCCTTTTTTGTAAACTGGAGTTGAACTGAGAGCCTTTTCACTGAGCTCTGTCTCCAATTCCAACCCCCTTTTTAATTTGGGGACAAATTCTCACTGAGACACTAAGTTGCCCGGGGCAAGCTCAAACTTATGATCCTCCTGTTGCAATGTCCCAAAGTGCTGAACTTACATGTGTGTCACCACACCAGGCTATGTCTGCCTTTTCACTCTGTTGGCAGAATTTTTGTTTGACTGTACTGTGCTGTCATTTGTCTAGTTGTCTGAGCTTCTAATGCATCCATGAAATCATTGCAAAGACTAACGTCATGAAATTTTTCTGTTTTCTCCTAAGGAAAAATCATTACAATTTGGGGTCTTATGTTTAAGACAAATAATTTTTAGTTGGTTTTTTTTTTTTGTGTGTGTGTGTGTGTGTATGCCTTAATATAAGGTCTGATTTTTTTCTCTCTCTCTCTCTCTTTTTTTTTTGTAAGTGGATATCCAGTTTTCCCAACATAAATTGCTGAAAAGACTATGCTTTCTTGTTGTGTGTTCTCAGTGCATTTGTTAAATGCCACGGGACCACACACACGTGAATTTTATTTATTTATTTATTTTTTTTGAGCTCAGTATTCTATTTTATTGGTGAATTTGCCAGTCTTTATCCTGGTGCGTTATCATTCTCATTACTAAAGTTTTGTAACGTATGTTGGAATTTGGAAAAGTGTTGCTGCACTTCTCCTTTTCATGATTGCTTTAGCTGTTTCCAGGGTCTTTTGCTGTTCCATATGCAAGAAACCACTTTTCTGTGTGGAGCTCCAATCAGTACTAGTTGGAGCCCCTCTCTCTGTTCGCTCCTGGGTACGCAGACTGTGTCAGACCTTTCAGAATGCCAAGACTCATAAGCACGTGTCAATTGTGCATAGAAAACTAAACTCTTTGCCTCCTCAAGGGGAAGCTGAAATCTGGGATTTTTCCTCTGTTCCCTCTGTGTTGAACAGTGCAAAGGAGCAATGGCATCAGTGAGTTCAAGCTGTCACTCTGTTTTCCAACAAGTGACTGACTCATGCTGGATTCTTCCAAACTTCACGACTGGCCAGAAGGAAGACAGCCCTCTGGTGAGCAGCCTCATGACAGGTGAGTAATGAGTGCAGAAGCCAACTTTTCCCTCCCCCAGGAGAACCTTGGAGTGAAAGGGTCCCTTCCTGCTCTTACGGTGCTGTGCCAGGAATAGCGAGTCCTGAGACGCCCTGCTGGCTTTGATGAGTCTGGTTTTGCATTCACTCAGGGTGCAGGAGCCTTTCGTTTCATTTCCAGATTTCACATAAAGAGAATGTGTTAGGAATGATTGCTAAATCGGTGTTTGTAAGGGGAGGGGTCTAGGGGTTTTGACTCTGCCCTTTGGCTGATACGACTTTGTTTCATACTTCCCCCATCTTCTGTTTTTCTCTTCATGTTTTCCTACCAGTACTTAAATGTATTTATAATAACTTTCTAAAGTTTCTTGTCTAATTCTTTAGTGACAGTTATTTCTGAGTCTGTATAGACTGAATTTTTCTGGGCTCTGGATCACATACCCCTGTCTTTTTCACGTTAGCAATTTTGCTTTGGATACTAGATATCATGAATATCGCTGGGGGGGGTCTAGTTTCTGTTACGTTCCTGTGGAGAGTGTTGAAGTTTCTTCTGATAGAAAACTAAGATGCTTGGGGACCACCTTGATCCTTTTGGGTCTTAGTTTTACGTTTCGTTCAGGTGGGACTAGCACAACCTTGGGACTAGAGCTAAAATGCAGATCACTCTGTATGCATGAGTTTTTCACTCTACTGCATGGTCCAATGGTTCGGTGCAGCTTCTCTACCTTTGATCAGAATTCAAGTGTCCTCTGGCCAGTGTCAATCTGGACATTATCCAGATTATGGGTCCCTAGTACTTGTCCTTTGCGGGTCATACGGAATTTCACTTCATGCATGTGCAGCTGAGTATCCCTGAAAAGGCTCACGGGGACCACATGCAGTTTTCCGGAGCTTTCCCTCTTCTCATCCTCAGGGAGCGCACACCTTTGTGTTCCCAACTCAGCAAGCACCGTGCTCTCCTGGGCTTACTGTCTCTGTCCAGTGGTGAGAAGGCAAACCGGGCAGAAGCCTGAGGCAATCACGGGACCTACTTTATTTATCTTCCAGCTGTAAGGGATCACTGTCTTCCACTTTTTGTTGCACAGTGTTTGACAAGTGTTCTTTCATATATTCTGTCTAGTTTCATGGTTACTTGTATAAAGGTCAAAGCTGCTGTCATTTACTCCTTCATGGTCAAGAGGGCTGCTGTTACCTTCAGAATTCATTAAATCACTGATTTTATTCAGTGTCTTCCAGATTCCCCTCCTGTGCTGAATCCCAAATGATATAGAAGAGAAATGAGACAGAATCCATGACTTCCAGCGAAACATATGAGTTAAAGGGGAAAAATCAATGTACTTTCATTTTTCTTTCACTTGAAAAGTCCTCCCTGCTCCGTCTCTGAGCCATTGGCATCTGGCACTCTGACTCTCAGAAGACTCTGCATGAGGCCATTCCCTGGATGGAACCGACTGTCCCGTCCTTTGAACTCAGCTAGATCCTGCACAATTTCAATCTGTGCCCTTTAAATATCTTCTTGTTTCATTGTTTATACACTTGTCTTTCTAAGAAATAAGTTTCACTAGAGCAAGGGTCTTATCATTTTTTCAGCATCCAAAATAGTAAGAAGTACAGAGCAGCCAAAAAAACCCAATTTTTAAAACCCCAAAACTTTCCAGGCGTGATTAAACACTTTAAGATTAGGAGATTATCTCATACTAGCAGTTGGGCCAATACAATCAATTCTAAGAGGTCTTTAAAAACAAATGCTGGCGAGGTTGCAGGGAGGAAGGAACCCTTCTTCACTGTTGGTGGGAATGTAGACTTGTGCGGTGTGGAGACTCCTCAGAGAACTAGGACTAGAGGTCCCATCTGACCTTGCTAGTTCCCTGCTAGGTATATTCAATAAAGAATTAGAAGTATCATACCACAGAAGTATCATACCACCCACATCATACCCATGTTTATAGCAGCTCAATTTGTAATAGCTGAATTTGGAAACAGTCCAAATGCCCATCAACAGGAAACTGGATAAAAAAGGTGTACTTAAAAAAAAAAAAATGAAGGAGCCAGGGCTTTATCTCAGTGGTTCCAGTGCCTGCCTTGCAAGTAAATGCAAGGGCCCGGGTTCATTCCCGGGTCACCACATACAACCATGCCGGGCGTGGAGACTCACCCCAGCAGCAACCAGTACCACATACCACAGTGCCGGGCGTGGTGGCTCACGCCTGTCATCCCAGCACTCAGGAGGCAGAGGCAGGAGGATTGCTGTGATGTGAGTTGGAGGCTGAGCTCAGGGCCAGCCTGAACTACAAAGCGAGACCCTGGCTCAAAATAAATAAATAAATAAAATAAAATCTGGAAATGAAAAGAAAACATTTTTTCTGGAAGATACAGTTTGTCCAAGATTTTGATTTTGCCCTATTGAGACTCATTTTGGAATTCTGGCCTCTAGAAACGTAAGATAATGAATTTGTATTGTTTTAAGGACCAGGTTTGTTGTAATTTGGTATAGAAGCAATAGGTAACTAATGCAATTGGACACAGAGCTGAAATGGATTTGTCTGGGCCAACAAAGAGAACTGTTGTGATGCAAAAACTAAGGGCATTTAATGAAGATTCAGAGGATGGATTATCAACCTCAGCTTGAGTGTTTCTCAATTGGCTGGCAACTCCAATTGCATTTTCTGGGCAACTGGAAATGAAAACAAATAGAATTAATACTCAAAAGTCATAGAGAAATCAGATGTTGGCTTACACAGACTTAAAATACAAACCAAAAGACTATTGTTTCCATATCCAGAGATTTCACAGAGAACAGAATTAACTCTTTACTGTAACTACACTTTCTCTGTGTTTTCTGAGTCCATTTAATGTGATGAATTTCCCTGCAACCAGTCCTCACAAAGAAGGAAGACACATTCATGCATTTGCTTATTTGTTCTTGGCCTAGATATTGAACTGCCAATGTCATCACCACTGTAGATACAATCCTTGCTTTCTAAGAACCTGAGTATAACAGGAAAGTTGGCCAACTTTAAGTACAGGGTGATGGAGTTCCTCATTGCTTTAACTCCCTGCGCTTCTTCTTCTTATTCCTGTTGAAGCATAAGCTTTTCAGCATAATAAATACATCAAAGTCTGGTCATTAAGGATATTGAATGTTAGTAGGAAGAAAAGTCTGTGGCTTCTCTATGCTAAAGGCTTCGAAAGATTCAAATGTGCTCACAAAAGAGAAGTAAAGAGCCCTTGGAAGGGAAGACTCACCATGACTAACCTTCCCCCAGTGAAGAATTCACAGCCTGGACAGCACAGAAGGTCCTCGACAATTTGGAAAGCGTGCAGGATGGAAACAGGACACAATAGAGTGACAGGAAGGAGATTGGAGTTGTCACCAGAAAGGTTTTTTTTTTCCTTAAAAAAAATTCTTTGAGTCCAGGTCTCACTCGTACAGGCTGCCCTTGAACTTACCACATAGCCCAGGCTGGCCTCCAACTAGAACTCCTCTTGCCTCAGCCTCCTGAGCATTGGGATTACTGGTGTGAACCACCATGCCCAGCTTAGAAACAGACAGCAGAAATGAAAACCAGTGACTAAGGCGAGTAACACTCTTGCACCATCCTCTTGAATCTTAGTGTTTATAATGGGATACTGGTTAGAAATGGGTTATTCTTGTGAATGACTCCAAGATATTTTACAAAATAATATAGAGTTATATAAAGCAAAATGTGCCAAGTATTATGAGAATGACAAACAAAATGACCCATGGGTTCCACGTTAATGTGCTCAAACACACTTCCAGTCTCCAACAGTGGTCCAGAATCTGACTTTCTACCCCTGATGCCTAACACATTCATCTTGGACATTACTCTTTACTGGCCATTTAGTTGTGTGAACTTGCACAAATCACTTCCAAGTTTTGAGCTTCAGCTTCCCCTTCTGTAAAATGATCAGGAGGGTAGAATTCATCAGTGAGGATCTTGAAATTCCTGATCTTAAAAAGGAGAGAGAAAGCAATCCATTTCTTTGAAACTGCACTGCCTAAAGAAGCTCCATCAGCGGGCAGCGGGCAAGATCGAGGTTTGCTACCTAGAACCAGTAGCTGCAAATCCTGATGTAAACACATTTGAAATGGGAGCTTAAGAGCCTGGTGACAGCATGGGGGGAGATGGTGTTATCCGGTGGCTGCTTCCCCATGGCTCCCCAGCGCACACCATGTAGGTGGTCACCTGCTCAGCGGGGTGATCCTCACACTAGGGGGGACTTAGCCACACCCTCAGGACCCAGTCCCAATGCAGATGCATTTCTTTCTTTCGGAGAACTACAATCCTAACTCTTGAGAAGGAAAGGGTGTTCTCCTCTGCTTTTTAAATTACATTCTCAGAATGAATAGCACACTTGTTCTGACAAGAAATCGAGCAAGCAGGCAAATTGTACCCACCCTGTGAGTTATGCCAGACACTAAGCACCCTCACTGAGAGGAGAGAGACAACCTTCTCCCAAAGTGCCTAATAAGGACTTTACTTATCATAGGTATTCAAAACCTTCCCTGCCTCAGGAAATGCTGTATAGAATGTCAGTCAGGATTGGCAAGCTTCTTGGTGACAATGTAATTCAGCCTCCCGTGTGACAGATGAAGAAACTGAAATAAAAAGAAGGAGGGTGATTTATTCAAGGTCAGAGAAAAATGGCAGAGAAGGTGTGCACACTAGACAATTCCAGTCCGTACTACTTAGGCTCACACATGGGGTCCCCAATGTTTGTGGCTGTGGCACCGAGGCTTCATAGGCTTCTCCCATATTCAGTTATTGCTGGGGGAAAGGACAATAGCTAGCAGTGACCATTCACTACAGAAGCATTTCCCAAAACTGGACCTTACCACAGAGAGAGAAAATGAAAAAGAATACTGAGGGCCAGGGATTTAGCTCAGAGGTTCTGGTGCCTGGCGCAAGGGCCCGGGTTCGATTCCAGGTACCACACAAAACAATGCTGGGCATGGTGACTCATGCCCACCAGCAATCATTACCACAGACCACATATCACGCCTATAATCTGAGCACTCGGGAGGCAGAGGCAGGAGGATTACTGTGAGTTCGAGGCTGAGCTCAACACCAACCTGAACTACAAAAGTGAGACTCTGTCTCAAAAAAAACCCAAAAAAACCCAAACAAATAAACAAAAAAAACTGATTAAGTATTCCTGGCCCTATATTATTTCAACTTCTAGTTAGTTTCCCACAGGACAGAAACAAGCCTGTGGAAATGTCTTTTGGACACAAGATAGTTTTCTTTGGAACGAAGAGAGTTCATTCAAGTAATGTGCAGAAGGTTTCTTTCCAGTTCACCAAGCATTTAACTGCTGAACTTGTTTTACCAGCTTTCAGTCTCAAAGTTCCTTCCAAGACAGCCTGAAGAGACCTAACGGGAGATAAAGAGTGTATCAGGGGCGGGGGATTTAGTTCAGTGGTTCCGGCGCCTGTCTTGCAAGCGAAAGGGCCCGGATTCGATCCCCGGTAACCACATACCATAGTGGGTGTGGAGACTCACCCCAGCAGCAACCAGTACCACGTACCACAGTGCCGGGCGTGGTGGCTCACGCCTGTAATCCCAGCACTCGGGAGGCAGAGGCAGGAGGATTGCTGTGATGTGAGTTGGAGGCTGAGCTCAGGGCCAGCCTGAACCACAAAGCGAGACCCTGTCTCAAAAAAAAGAGTGTGTCAGTCAGGCTTGCCCTGCTTCCCGAGGACCTCTGTGGCTCACCTCCTGCTCTAAGGAGAGAGGTCCTGAGGGAATGGACACAGGAAAGCAAGACTGAGCCTACTGGTAAGGAGCTTGTTGATGGCACAAGTGTTCTGAGAGAAAAGAAATCCTGGTAGCAACATATCAGCCTTGACGGATGTCTGTACAAACTCCAGCCCACCTTATCACAACAGCATTTTCTCATGTTTTCGTTTGAAAAGGATAAAGAAAGCAATACGATTGCCCCTGGAGCAAAGGAACATAGAAGTCCCTGGATCTCTAGACACTTTGTCCCCAACATTGTAGCAAGGGCAGTCAGCCAAAGCCTTCCTAGTGAGCACAGATCAGAATCATCAAAAGGAACCAGCTTTGGCAGGATTTGAGAGAAACCATTCCAGACAGAACAAAGAGACAATGTTGAGGTGGGAGCATGCCTCGGGATATTTGAGGAACAAATGAGACTGAAGGGCAATGAGCAAGATCGATGCAAGAAGAGACAGGAGAATTAAGCAGTAACAAGGATAGAGACTTGTAGGCCTTTAGGTAAGACAATTAGATTTTATTCTAAATGTTAGTCACATAGCCAGAAAGTGGAAACAGCTAAAACGTCCATCAGCTGTTGAATGCATAAACAAAAGATGGTATATCTACACAGTTGAATATTACATAGCTATGAAAATGAGGGCGGGGGATTTAGCTCAGTGGTTCCGGCGCCTGTCTTGCAAGCGCAAGGACCCAGGTTCGATCCCCAGTAACCACATAACAATACTGGGTGTGGAGACTCACCCCAGCGGCAACCAGTACCACATACCAGTGCCGGGCGTGGTGGCTCACGCCTGTCATCCCAGCACTCGGGAGGCAGAGCCAGGAGGATTGCTGTGATGTGAGTTTGAGGCTGAGCTCAGGGCCAGCCTGAACCACAAAGCGAGACCCTGTGTCAAAAAGCCTAAAAAAAAAAAAAAAGAAAATGAGCAGTGTACTGACAGATACTGTATCCACTGCATAGGTGAAACTTGAAAACATTACACTAATGTTTACACTTACATTATTCCTAATTTTACTTACACTACTTACATTACCCTATTAGGTGTAGACACAATACACCTATTTAAAATGTATAATTCAGTAGGTTTAAAAAATTATACTCACACTTTTATAACATCATGATCGTGTTAGAAAACTTTCATCAGGTCAAAAAGCAATCATGTTCTATTGTATATTTTATTTAACAAGAAAGCTGCTAAAATAAATATTTAGCCTTGAGACATTTCAAGTTTGAGGGTGAAGTAGAGATATTAAATAGGTCCTTGTGTACTTGATTTTGAGTATGCAGAGAAGAGGTACATGCTAGAAAAATGAATATGGGTAGAAATCGAAGTGTAATGTTGCAGTGATGCAGACTTGTTATTAAGGATTCATTGTGAAGAAGAAGAAAAGTTTTAAAACCCATTCATGAGCCTGGCATGCAGACACACTCCTGGGACTCCAGGACTCAGAAGGTTGAGGCAGAAGGGTCCCAAATCCAAGGCCAGCCTGAATTACATGGTGAAATTCTGTCTAAAACAAAAGTTAAGGCTCATTCATACAAAGGTTCTGAAAGACATAAAGGAAAACTCTGAAAACTCTATGGAAGGAGCCACCAAACTCTGCAGATGTGATGACTCCTGACCCCTGACCACAATTATTCACAAATCGCTCCTGGGCTCACTACATCCTGTGGTTTCTTGGTTTCCGTGGTAGGACTTTTCTGAGGTTTACTATATGTGCCTTCAACTGTGTTTTTTCTTTTAAATAATACTTTCAATTCTAGTCCAGTATGTGCCTCCTTTTCTCCTCTCTTGCCTTTTGCACTATTATCAACACTATTTCTAAAACATTTAAAGTGAGGAGGAGTAAAATATCTGTGTATATGTCTACCATTGTGTAGCACTTTATTTCTTTGTTTACATGAGAATTTCTAAGTGATATAATTTTCCTTTAGGCTAAAGGATTTTGTTTAATATCTTTTATGTTACAGATCACTTGGCATGAAATTTCTTAGCTTCTATGTGTTATGAAAGCATTTTCTTTTTGCCTTCGTTCTTGAAGAATATGTTCTTTTGAGGATTGAGATACTAGGGATTGAACTTAGGGCCTTTCTGCTGAACTATATTCCCATCCCCAGCCCTTTAACTTTTCTTTTTCAATTTTAATTTAAGCCAGTAATTTTAATTTATCCCAGTAAGTTCAGGATGGCCTTGAACCTTCTTCTTTAAATTTTATTTTATTGATACATTTTAGATACACATACAAATAATTTTCATCATAGCGAATTGATACTTGTACACAACTTAGTTTACTTCTCTTTTCCCACCCCCTTAATCACTTCCTTTCCTTATCTATAGAAATTTGTTTCCATTTTTCCTCCTATTCTCTTTTTTTCTTGTCCCTCCTTTTCTCCCTCCACGTCTTTTGAAAATGTTCAGATGAAAATGGCCTTAAACTTTCAATCTTCCTCTCACCCTCCCAGAATGCTAGAATTACAGATTCGTCCCATCACACCTGCCTTGAAGATTACACTCTTAAAGGATATCTGGAACTTTAAACAGAGATCCCCTGCTGGGTTATAGTGTTTTTGCTGACAAGTCTACAGTCATTCTTATTTTTGACCTTCTCTGAGTCATGTGTCTTTCTTCTCCAGCTAGCATTTTCTCCTCAGTAATGCCTTTTCAACTGTTTGTAAGTGGTAGTCTGTGTGCGTGTGTGCGTGTGTGTGTGTGTGTGTGTTTCCTTGATGATTACCTTAAGTACTTTCATTGAGATTCTTGGATCTGTGGATTTACACTTTTTCATCACATTTCTAAAAATTTTAGCCATTATTTGTTCAGACATATTTTCCATGTTTGTTTGCTTCTTTTTCAGACTTTAATTACACGTGTTAGATTTCTATTCTTTATTGTTTTGACATTTTTTCTTTCCATGTTTCACCTTAGATTTTCTCATCATGTCATAAAAGTCACTCATATTTCCTTGTGAAATGTCTCATTTACTACTAAAGTACAACCTGCTCAACACTGTACTTTGATTTCATTTTAGTTTTTGTATTAGATATAGATCCTGGAGTTTGAGAATGCATTTTTTCTTTCTATATCTTTCATTTCTCCCTTCCTTCCTTTCATATACTTTTTATTTCCTTGAGCATGTTTAAAATAATGATTTTAAAGTTATTGCCTACTAGTTCTATCACTTGTCATTTTTTTGTTTGTTTGTTTTATTTTTTATTGGCTGGGACTTTTGCCCTAGCTGTAAGAAATATTTTCCTACTTCATTAAATAATTAATAGTTTTTAGGGGCCGGGGATTTAGCTCAGTGGTTCTGGCGCCTGTCTTGCAAGCGCAAGGACCCGGGTTCAATCCCCAGTAACCACATACCTATACTGGGGGTGGAGACTCACCCCAGCAGCAACCAGTACCACATACCACAGTGCCGGGCGTGGTGGCTCACGCCTGTCATCGAAGCACTCGGGAGGCAGAGGCAGGAGGATTGCTGTGATGTGAGTTTGAGACTGAGCTCAGGGCCAGCCTGAACTACAAAGTGAGACCCTGTCTCAAAAAACCTAAAAAAAAAAATAATAATAATATAATAATAATAATAATTTTTAAATTAAGAATAATACATTGCTGAGTGTTTCTTCAGAGAATTTTGGGCTTTTACTGGTATTTAGTTATGTTACAGGCAATTCATTAGGATTCTTCTAGTCTCATTTAAGTTTTATCATTTTGAGGAGGGGAAGAGAATGGATTTTGAAGATTTTTATATAAAAAGTCCCTTCTCTTTAAAATGTGATATTTTAACAACAGTGAAGACCATGCTCCCTGATAATATTGTAGCAGGAGGATGCCAGGTACTTTGCATAAGCACAGCAAAAGAACACAAAGTCCACTGCTGGAAGCAAGATAAAAGTTTCCCAGTAGAAGTCACAATATCTGCGAGATGTGAAGGAGAAAAATGTCTCAGGCAGAAGGAACATCATGTGCTATTCGTGGAGCAATGGGTTTCATATGTGATATATATATATATATAAGAGAGAATATCACTATGATCTCCCATCCAAGTATTATATGGAATGTACCAATAAAGATTTGAATTAAAAAAAAGTCACTATGATCACGCCTCGTAGTTGATGGGAGAATATTTTAAGCTACAGTAAACATTTGGAGAATGAATCTCTCTCTATATATTCTCTCTCTCTCTCTTTTTTTTTTTTTTTTTTTTTTGAGACAGGGTCTCACTTTGTAGTTCAGGCTGGCCCTGAGCTCAGCCTCCAACTCACATCACAGCAATCCTCCTGCCTCTGCCTCCCGAGTGCTTGGATGACAGGCGTGAGCCACCACGCCCGGCACTGTGGTGTGTGGTACTGATTGCTGCTGGGCGTGAGTCTCCATGCCCAGCATTGTTGTATGTGGTTACCGGAGGATCAAACCCAGGCCTTTGCACTTTCAAGACAGGTACCGGAACCACTGAGCTAAATCCCTGGTCCTCTATATATGTTCTTAGTATGGCTTGTTTGGGCTATGAAACAACTTTGCGTGCTTTGGAGTAAAACATTTTGTCCATGGAGCTTTAATTTTCCATCCCACTTTGGGCCATTTTGGGATCCTGTAACTGGAAAGCCTCTCACCTGGTGGCATACATAGCGGTCTTAGGGTGCCAGGTTTCTTTATTCTTGTTGCTATAACAAAGTACATCAGAATAATAGTTTATAAATAAAAATTACTTCTCGTGGTTCTAGAGGCTGGAATTCCAAGGTTCAGGTGCTGGCAGGTTCAGTGTCTCGCTTCAGGACATGCTCATTTGACTGAAGGGAGAAGTGGTGGCTGCTATGTCCCCTAGTGGTGGAAGGGGCCGGGAAAAAAAGTGATGGATACACTCCCTCAGGTGCTCCTCTAACAGCACTGAATGAATCCATGAAGATGGAACTCTGCCGGCCTCATCACCCCTTAATGGCCCCGTTTTAGATACCATGGCATTGGGAATTAGATGTGGGCCTCAATTTTAGAGGGACATGAGCCTTCAAACTATAGCAGCAGCTAAATGCACTACATGAATTTACCTAAAATTCATGCTTAATCTTAATCCCTGGGGTGACAGGTAAATTGTTGCTAGAACAATTTAGTCATATCATCTTAAGGAGCACTAGAAGAGCAGCTCAAATCCTTCCATGGAACAGTATTCCTGGAAATAATGTTTCTCAGAAGGGATAGCCTTTTGGCATTTTGATACAGCAGCAGTCTCTTGAAGAAGGAGTGTCATTTGGTGACTAAGAACAGCACTGTCCATTAAACAGTCCATGTGAACAGGTGAGAGGGAGACACTGCAGAGCAAGAAGTGTCCCCACTGACTCTGTTAACATCTGGGGCTGGATGGCCGCTCATTGCAGGGAACGGAAATGGAGTGCATATCTGCCTTCTACTTATTTAATGCCAGTTGTACTCCCCAAGTTGTAGCAACCAAAGACATGTCCAGGCACAGCCACATAGTCCCTGAGAGGCAAACATCCTGATGGAGAAGCAATACTCTACAGCAAGGATGGCGAAGCTTTCAGAGCTTTCAGTGCTAATAAGCAGCTGGGTGCAGCGCGTGTGCCACAGGTTCGCCACGGTGCTCTAGAGGATAACGGGATACTAAAGGCAGCTTGAAGCTCGAGCTCCATGTCGGCCCATTGGATCCTCGAGGCACTTTGTTTTGGACTTCTCGCTTAGATGTGTTAGGAGTAATTAAGTGGACCACTGGCAACGGGAAGGTGAATATCCCAGTGCAAAATGGAGGAAAGAATAGAGGAAACATTTTGGCCTTCTACTCCCTCTGTAAGCCAGCCAGGAGAGTTTCTGTTAGTAGGAGTAGCCTTTAGCTAGCCCTTAGCCTCCAACAGAAAAATGTTTATCATAACTCTTACTTTCTAGCTATATAGCACTGGCTAATTGTCATAGTCTCTCTGAATCTTCATTTCCTTAACTGTAGCTACATAAAATTTTTTTTTTTTTTTTGAGACAGGGTCTCGCTTTGTGGTTCAGGCTGGCCCTGAGCTCAGCCTCAAACTCACATCACAATCCTCCTGCCTCTGCCTCCCGAGTGCTGGGATTACAGGCGTGAGCCACCACGCCCGGCACTGTGGTATGTGGTACTGGTTGCTGCTGGGTGTGGGTCTCCACACCCAGTATTGTTAT
>PVIR01012951.1:0-17017 GCA_004026965.1 Petromus typicus | reverse complement strand
TGCTTGCAAGACAGGCGCCAGAACCACTGAGCTAACTCCCCGGCCCTGTAGCTACATAAATTTGCTTTCTATTTTCATCCTTATAATTAAAATTCCCTTCTAAGGAGAATAGATATTTTAAAATGGAATGTTCTTTTATGTGCCGAGCAATGTGATGGAGCTGACTAAGAAAACATGGAGATCGGAGCAAGAGAAAGTTGAAACAAAATGTCTAAGAAGAGTTTGGAGTTCCCACGAAACTATCTCTGGAGGAGAGTGAGGGGGGTCAGGAAGAGGGAAAGGGAACCAGGAAGATGTGGTGTATGACATAGCCCCACCCCAAGCATGTCAGAGCTGCATCACTGTGGTGCACTCACAAGCTTTGTGTGAGAGTTGTGAATGTGTGTGTATGTGTCTAAAAACTGCACAAGCTGGATTTTACATCATGCTTGTAGCTGTAGGCACCACGTCAGAGGTTGTGGGAGCCCAGCAAACAGAGGAAACCTCTGGAGTCATAGAAAATGTAGGTTGTGTTTTCATCTCCCACAGGTTTTGAGGTTTGGTATCAGTTTTCAATGGAGCCAACTGTTACGGAGGCCCCAAGTGACATTTACAATACGTGTTGAAGTGGGGGTGAAAATTCCCCCTAAGTTTGTTTGAGAGTGAGAGTCAATGTAAGCAAATAGAGCACCTGAAAGTAGGCCTGCCACCTATTTCCTCACATTTCTCTTTAGTAGTGCTGCTCAACTCTACTCTTCACATAAAAAAATTCTCCTTTAATTCCCACTTCCACCTGCCAACCACATGTGCAGAGCATCATCAGTCTGTGACCTGTTGGCACTCAGGCAGTAACCGTGGGCACTCAGCATTTATCTTCTCCTAATCTTCTCCTCTTGGTAACGATGGCTTTCTTTTGATGCGTCTTTCCATTGACTGTACCTATAAGAGACTGTTCTTTGTATTTTTGCCCTTCCCCAGCCCCCAGCTATGTGGAAGTGACATTCCCTGATCTTCATGTTCTGACATCAGCTAGAGTCAGGAGCCTCGGACCCATTGTGTTCACTACACCTTACATGTTGACATATAAAACTGCTGACAACTACATTTTTATTAAACTTGTTTTCCTGGGTTTTAGCATAGTACTAAAACTGAGTCCCAATGTACCTTGAAAGTTGTTTTATAATCTATTAACAATGTTACAGTAACCATAGCAGTAAAATTTGCACTCAAAAACATTATCACAATTTTTCCCTTTTCAGAGAGTAAATTTGATTCATGTTTTAAAGCCAAGGGAGGAAAAAAATGAAATTACTGCCATCAAAACTACTGTGGTTTTTTTCTATCCTTAAACTCACCACCGCGATACATATAACAACAGATTGCCTGTAAACACACGCTAGCCCTTCTGGGAAAAAGCAGGCTTTCTGTTTCATCATGGCGAATCCCAGATCCTTTGACAGGATGACTGATGACAGAGGAGATAGGAAAGGGCAAGAAGGCCTACCTTTCTGCACGCTATGCCAGCACCCCGTAGACACATCAGAATGAACACTGGCCTGACTCCTCTTAGCTTCCCAAGATCAAATGACCTAGGCTGTAACTTGCAAATGATAGATGGAAAAAGTGGATAATGGGAACTTGGCCCCTCTTAATTCACTGACCATATTAACAAGTGACCCTCTGAGGTGGAAGTTTAACAGGTTAATAGGCCCAGCACTTCCCATGGCCTTAGTTCCTGAGGCTTGTGGGCAGCTGGGTGTCTGATCCTCACTGGGTTCCCCCTCCTGTACACCTATGGGGAGCAGAATCAGCTGCAGGGAGGTGAATAGTTGGGGGAGCTGTTTGCTGGACACTCGTGCTAGAATAGGAGTGTTCTATCTGAAGCAACACAAGGAGTATCAAACAAAAGGATCAAGTTGATCCTTCTGATAGAAAACCAGAAGGCCAACGACAATATGAAGTTGATTTGTATCAGTGTCCGACAGTCTGAGTGACATGAGGGAAGGGGAGGTAACTTGCCTAGCACTCTCAAGGCCCTGGGTTCCATCCCTAGCACTCCCTCACACTGCAGAAAACAAGCAAGCAAACAAAAAGCAATCAGTACAACAGCCAAGGAGCAGTAAACAAATAAGTGGGTCTGGTTGAGTCTTTGTTCATAGCCTTGCAGTAGGTGGATGCACCATGTCTGTGTCACCTGTAGGCTGGAGGGTGTAAAAGCCTATCACTGCAATTCTGTGCATTTACTGCACAGGAAGTGATCACTCACTGAATTGAAAAGTAAGATTTTTTTTCAGAATGGAAAGAGGCACATTACAAATTATGTCACTTTTTTATTGTTCTCTTTTAAGAGTAAAACTCACAAAGCAATATCATGATTTGAAGCTCCACGTTCATCTCCATATCAACCTTGTTTCAACTACAATATATTTAAACAGTGACTTTTTGTGTATCAGCCCTTTTTTTTTTTACCAGGTTCCATTGCATTTAAACTCTTAAGGGCTTAAAATCTTTCGATTTCATATTCTTCTCAGAGCAAAAGTAGACCCCAAAAGAAGTGAGCAGCCATAAAGCAAGGAAGAACGGGAGTGCTGCTTTGCTTTTCTGCTGATGGAGGCCCTTGGAAAACGGAAATCTGAAGACTCACCACAAGACTTCTGTAAAGTTCGTTCTAGGAAAGTTTCACATTAAATCTGCCTTACAGACAGAGAAACTCACAGAGGGAATGGGATTAGAGTGACAGACAATTTTCAAATGTTGTAGGCCAAAAGAATACATAGTTCTGTGTCAGTGATAGACTTTGTATATCAAGGTAAATGTACAATCTGTGAATGCAGACTTATGATAATAACTTAACTAGTACATGTAAGATGTACTTCTCCACAGCTGTCTTAGACTCAAGAAGTCAAGAGCTTGACACCAAGTTCGTGATACCTGGTTCTATGGCTTTCAGATTTTGGTTCCTAAAACTAGTTTCTCCCATTCTAGGCCTGTTGGTCCACTATACCCCAGGGCTCTTTCTTGGCATGAACTGCATTCTATGTAGTTTTGTTCTTGCTTTGTGGCTTTCACTTTATCCCAAGGTCCTACTTTCTAACTGTTTAAATTGGAGGATGATCATTATCCGCTCATGATTTCAGATTACTTGGCTGAACATGGCTTGCCTGACACTAAAGAGACAACTACATTTAAATTCCTGCTTTTTATTCTCCACTTCCCAAAGAAACTTCAACTTCAGAATCTCCATTGAGGAACACACAACAGTTTCATCATGATCTGCTTGAAAGGACAGTTTAGTTATATCTCTCCACACCATTTGAAGAATATTTCTTCTAAAGACTGCACTACATCCACAATAGGCTTTTTTGACTTTTGTATTCATAGTCCTCATTCTTGTACTTTCAAGAGGTCTTGTTGAAAAGTCTTTCTGTGGATTGCCTTTGGGTCTCTAATTCACCTTCTCTGTTTCTGCAGACGGTCCCTTACAGATAGGAGTCCCTTTCGCTGCACTTGTAATCCTTGAGTTTCTCAAGTATGTTTTCAAATAAGCTCCTACCACAACCTTGATGTACTCTTTCTCCACAACATTTTCACAGATTCAGTAAAGCTTTCACATTTACCTAAGATCTATCTCTTCTTTTAAATGATGGGTTAGGGACAATTTCTTTAACCTAAGTGTCTAGTCTTAGTCTAGCTTCCTGGCATAGAGCAGTTACTCAGATATTTGCTGAGTGAATCAATGACTGAATCATATTTATAAATGTTAGATAGCACTAAACAGAAGCTATAAGTGAACCAAGACAAAGACTCACTTTGGAGCTCATCCTTCCCTACCTTTCTGCTTTTTTTTGGTTTTGTTTTAACAAAAATAGAGGCAGCTTTCATAAAAGTTTTAGTTTAGAGACACATTCTACTCAAGTAGTAATAGTAACAGAAAGATCAAATTGATAGTGTTTTTCATAAATAATTTTTTCAGATCATTAACATCACCTTGATTTTGAATCAGATTGTGGTTCCATGCTTTGCGTCTAGTTGACAGTGCTCAAGCAAAGGAACCAAAAACTTAGATTACAAATATGGCAGAAGGAAATATTGACAAGGTGCAATTCACTTTCTATGCTTATCCCATCTTTTCATAAAGGCTAGCATTGCCTCATTCAAGAAACTTTCTTAAAGAAATACTTTTTTTTAGAAATTCAAATCTTTATTGGTACATTATATATACACATCATGATCATATTCAACATTAAGAATTTGTACCAGTATATGACACAAATTAATTCTCATTTTTTCCCATTCCCCTACCTACCCCACAACCTCTCTCCCCTATATAGATAAGTTCATTTCCTTTTCTGTAAATTACCATCACATTATTTTCCCTGTTGAAATATTTGTATAAGTATACGAAGGCATACATAATGACAGGACTTTTTTCTTAGCCATACAATGAAAACAATGAAAATATCTATTGAGAGAAAATTCACTAAATAAATAATAGTAATCCATATATATGGTAACTAAAAGACTTGAGGAATTCTGTTAAATGAGAGCCACTTTTTAATGAACTTCTAGATTCACAAGAGTGGTGGAGAAAAAGATGTTCTTTCCAATAATGAAGAAAAACTGAAACTGAATTTCTTTTTTATTTTAGGTATTTTTTGTTGTTGTTTCTGTTTTTTTAAATTCAGCTCTTTATTTGTACATTATGAATACACATCATCATCACATTCAACATCGAGACTTTGTACCAGAATATGAAATGACTCGATTCTCATTTTCCCCCTTTCCACCCGCCCTGCAACCCCCCAACTCCTATATACATAAGCTTTGTTTCCTTTTTTCTTTACTACTGTTACATTCTTTTTCCCCTTGTTATTTACCCCTACACCCTCTTTCCTTTTAAATATTTTCTATTTCACAATATCAACTGTATATACTACAACTCATTTACATCTTCATTTTCTCATACCAGAGAAAAGATATATTTACACATCTGTGACCTATTTATTTCACTTATGAAGATGTCCTCAAGGTACATCCATTTGAGTATGAATGACTCAATCTTATCATTTTTAATGGCAGAGTAATACTCTTTTTTTTTTTTTTTTTAGTTTTTTTGAGACAGGGTCTCTCTTTATAGTTCAGGCTGGCCTTGAACTCACTATGTAGCCCCAGGCTAGCCTCACACTCACAGAAATCCTCCTGCCTCTGCCTCCCAAGTCATTACAGGCATGAGCCACCATGCCTGGCCTGGCCTCTGAACATACACAAATATTTACTTGAATTGGGTCATAGAAAAAAATTTTTAAAGCTAAAACAAATTCTACAACAACACTTCAGAGAAAACTTTTGTGGTCTCATGGTGGACAAATACTTTTCAGAAAATAGGAATCATCAACTGTATAAAAATCATAAAATGGATTTTGGGAAAACTAAACTTTCTCTTTAAAAGAGACACATTTATTTTTAAAATTTACTTTATTGGTACATTTTATACATATATTATGATCACATTCAACATTGAAAATTTCTACTTGTACATGATACATATTGATTCTCCTCCCTCCCCACAACCCACCCTTTGTATACATGAGCTTTATTTCCTCCTTTTTTTTTTTTTTTTTTCGGTTTTTTGAGACAGGGTCTCCCTTTGTAGTTCAGGCTGGCCCTGAGCCCCGTCTCAAACTCACATCACAGCAATCCTCCTGCCTCTGCCTTGCGAGTACTGGGATTACAGGAGTGAGCCACCATGCCCGGCACTGTGGTATGTGGTTCTGATTGCTGCTGGGTGTGAGTCTCCACACCCAGTATTGTATGTGGTTACTGGGGATCGAACCTGGGCCCTTGAGCTTGCAAAACAGGCGCCAGAACCACTGAGCTAAATCCCCTGCCCTATTTCCTCTTTAACTATCAAATTTTTTTCTTATCCTTCTTCGTTTCCCCTGGTCACCATTTCCCTTTCCCTTTTGTATATTTTCTTCCTATTTCACATTACCTATCATATATTTTGGCATTCATTTACACCTTAAGTTTCTCATACTAGAGAAAAGATATGGTTCTTACACATGTGTCCTATTTATTTCACTTATGAGTATGTTCTTAGGGTGTATCCATTTGAATATAAAAGACTCAAATTTATCATTCTTTATGGCTGAATTATACTCTTTCTTATTAAAAAAATTCATATCTTCTTTATCCACTCTCCCATTGATGGGAATTTGGGCTGTTTCCAACATTTAACATTCACAACCTGAGCTACTATAAACACGGGTGCACACATGTCACTGTGGTATGATGCTTTAATTCTTTTCTATATATACCTAGCAGGGGAATAGCAAGATCAAATGGGACCTGAGTCCTAGTTTTTTAAGGAATCTCCACACTGATCTCCATAGTAATTGCATCAGTCCACAGTCCCACCAACAGTGGTACTTTTCTCTCCACAATCCTGCCAGCATTTGTTGTTGGTTGATTTAATGGTAGCAGCCATTCTTTGTTGAATGAGATGAAATCTCAGTGTTCTTTTCATCTGCATCTCTCAACTGACCAGCAATGCTGAATACTTCTTCATATGTTTCTTAGCTACCTTTACTTCTTCAACTGAAAAATGTTTAATTCAGATGCCTATTTTTTAATTGGGTTTCTAAACTGGGAGGGCAGGCTGATTTTTAAGGTCTTTATATACTCTACATAGATAGTAGTCCTTTGTCAGAGAAACAGCTGATAAAAATTATTTCCCACATTGTAGGTTGTCTTTTCACTCTGCTAGTGGTTTTTCCTGCTGTGCAGAAGCATTTCAGTAAGATGAGATCTTAGTTGTTGATTCTTTCTGCTAGTTCCTGTGCTGTTGAGCTTTTGTTCATAAAGTCTAAAAGAGACATTTTTAAATTGTCACATAAAGGCATAGATGAAGAAAATATTTACAGTGCATATATCTAACAAAGATCTTGTATCTAGAATATATAGACTGTTAGTGATTAAATTATAAGAAAATAAACAACCTAATTGAAACAAACAAAATACTCATTTTGCAATCCAAGATGTCCAGATGGTCAGTAAGCATGTGAGAGCTATTCAAAATCATTAGTTATTGAAGAAATGAAAATTAAAATAGAAAAAGCATATCCTAGTATAACATATTAGAATGGATAAAATTTAAAAGATGTATAATATTTAGAAGTCTTGATGAGAATGATAATCAACAGAAATAAAAATTACTGCTTGTTGGTTGAAGAACACACAACCACTTTGAAAATAGAATGTTCTCTTAAGCAAATATATACTTACCATACAATGTAATGATTACAATTCTAGGTATTTACCCAAGAAAAAGGAAAATACATATCTTTAGAGTTATTTGAATATGAATATGCACAGCAATTTCATTAAACTACATAAGCCATCCAAGTACCCATCAAAAGATGAATAGACAAAACAAATTACAGTATATCTACACAATGGAATAGTGCTCAGCACTAAAAAAAATCTCTGTTAGACATAGCTACATAAATTATTTAGAAGACTGAGGTGATCAAAACAGCTAGACACAAAATTATACATATTTTATGAATGCATTTACATGCAACTCTAAAAAATACAAATAAAACGTATGATTGTAGAAAGCAATTACTTAGAGCTGTTAAAGGGAAAGGGTTGGGTACTGACTGAGAAGAGGAATGAAATAATTTAATGTTATGTTAGAAATATTCTATCTGTTGGATATAGGGATGATTACACATGTTTTGCATGTTGATTTCTTCAGAAGATGAGGCTGAGTTGGGGACACAAGTCGTTTATTAGAGATCAATACCTCCATAGGTACCACTCTCACACCTGGCAAAACAGCAGGAAAAAAGAAACTAAAACAGCAATACTACTAGAAAATTTAAGACTAAGGCAAAAAGCAGTATTAGAAACTGGACATGGTGGTACATGTCTATAATACCAGCTCTCTAGGAAGTTGAGGCAATTGGATCACAATTTCAAGTTTAGCCATAGTGACTTAGAAATCTGTCCTCAAAATAATCATTATTAGAGACAGAGGAGTTCATCAAGGAATAAAATAAATTAATTAAATATGAATAAAATTAAATTCAGTAGAAACATATAGCAATTCTAAACCTCTCCACACATAGCTTCAGAAAGGTAGTATTACAAGAGAAACAAAAGAACACAAGACATATATAAAATAACTAGCAAATTACACACATAAACCCTATCATATCAGTGATTATATATATATATATATATATATATATATATATATATAGTATTCTTTTAAAGCAAAATTCTAGTAAGATGGAAAACTCAGAAGAAATGCAAAAATTACTAGATACATATGCATTACCAAAGCTGAATCAACAAGATATAAAAAATTCTTTAAAAATCAGTTAATGAAATTGAAGAAGTAATTTTAAAAAGAACTACCAACAAAGAAAAACCCAGATTCTGATGGATTCCTGCTGATTTCTCAAAAAACTTTATAGAAGACCTAATGTCATTACTCTTCAAACTCTTTACATTGAAAGGAAAGAAATACTTTCAAAGGTTTTTTCTGGAGGTGGGTATTACTGTGATACCAAAACTAAGGAAAGATCCAACCTAAGAAAGAAAGATACAGGTCAATCTCCTTAATGAACTTAGACGCAAAATCCTTAGTAAGACACTGGAATCAGAATGCAGTAAATCATCAAATCATCATCACCATGCTCACATAGGATTAATTCCAAGGATGCAGGGATGGTTCGACATATACAAATCAATAAATGTAATACACTACATTAACAGTCAAGGAGGAAAAGCACATGATCATCTCAATAGACATAGAAAGGCATTTTACAAAGTCCAGAACCATTTATGATAAAACCCTATAGGAAATTGGAAAAGAAGGTCTTTATCTCAATCTGATAAAAGCCATCTATGGCAAACCTACTTAATGATCAAAAACTGACAACTTTCACTCTAAAATCAAGAATAAGATAAGGATGCCCATTTCTGTTCAATATAGACCTAGAAACATTATCCACAGCAATTAGACCAGAGAAAGAAATAAAAGTAATGCAGATAGAAAAGTAAAAAGTTAAATTATCATTATTTACTGATGACATGATGTGAAGTTCGGAGAAGAGGACACAGCCAGAACCCTCGTGGCGAACTCCAGTCCTGCGTGAGTCCCACAGCAAAACGATTAACAATCAAAAAACAACAAAGTCGGAACCTTGAGAAAAAGGTCGAGCCCGAGCTCAACTCTTGCTACTCTGAGCAGTGGCAGCAAAAGCCAAATGCCACAGCAGCAGAAGGGGGAGCAGAAGAGCCCATACACTGAGCCTGCCGCACCTTTATTTGGTACCAAGCCTTCAGCCCCATAATCCTAGGATGCAGAAAACAGGGAGGTCCCACAATAATCCCTGTAGGTGAAGACTGCATAGAGCAGGACAGACATCCTTAAATCCCAGTAAGTCCCAGTAAGTCTTAAACCCAGTAACCCTAGTGCAGTAACCCTTGTAGTTTAAAATTCCTCAGGGTGGGGTAGAGATCTGTAAGTCCAAGTAAGTAAGTCATAAATCCAATTAAGTTATCTGCAGTTCCCAACAACATATTCCATATAGAAAATCTCAAAACCTTCACAAAATACTCCTATGATTATAACCAAATTTGGTAGTGTAACAAGATTCAAAGTCAACAATGAAGAATCAATAACATTCCTGTTCACAAATAATAAACTCAGTGAGCGAAAAATCAGGGAAACATGTTTCACAGAAGCATTAAGAAAAATGAAATACCTAGCAAACCATCCAACAAAGGAAGTGAAAGACATTGAAAACTACATTATTCTGAAAAAGGATTTCAGAAAATGAAAAGATACTCCGGTTCTTGGATAGGCAGAGTCAAGATAGTGCAAATGGCCACACTTCCAAAACTATTACACATATTTAATGAGATCCCAGTAAAAACCAATAGCATTCATAGAAGTAGAGAAAACAATCCTAAAATTTACGTGGAACCAGAGGAGACCTAAAATAGCATAAGCAATTCTAAGCAGCCAGGGTAGGGTACGGGACATCATCATTCCTCTTTTGAAGTTATACTACAATGCTACAGTGCGATAAAAACAGCATGGTGCTGGCAAAGAAACAGACCTGAGGGTCACTGAAACAGAAAAGAAGATGTAGAAATATCTCCAAACACACTCATCCACCTACTTTGACAAAGGGGCCAAACACTTCACTGAAAGTAAGATAGCCTCTTTAATAAATGGTGCTGGGAAAGCTGGCTTTCTGAATGCCAAAGACAAAACCGAGACTCATATTTCTCATCATGTACTAAAATCAAATAAAAATTGATCAAAAGTCAAAATATAATGGTTACGGCTTTATTTTTTAATAACAAGAATAATTTAAAATTAAAAGGTAATAATTGCCTGATTCATTGAACATACTACGAATCACTAAACTACACACTTAGATTGAGGAAAAATTCACATTGATGTTGGAGTTTAACTCCAGGTCTGAAGTGTTAACTATCATACATCACCCTTTTAGGTATCTTCCCAAAAGAGTTAAAATAGTCATATTACAGGGATACATGTCCCATGTTTACAGTCGCATAACTCATAATAGCTAGATCTTGAAATGAATAGTCTATATATCCATTAACAGATAACTGGATAACGAAAATGTGTTTATACACAATGGAGTACTACTCTGCCAAAAAGATAAACTCGCGGTATTTGTAGGTAAATGGTTGCACCTTGAAAATATAATGTTATAATTGAAATAAATCAAACACATAAACTTAAACATCACATGATTTCTCCTATATGACAATAATTATATATAGAAAGAGAGATAAAGAGAGAAAGAAAGAGAGAGAGCACGCAAAATAGAAGATGAATAGGAATTAAAGAGAAGTTCAAGTATACCCCAAATCACCTATTTCATTGTTTCAAAAATGTTTCAGTATATATACTAATTTGTTTCATTTATACTACTAATTTCTCTTAGCTCACTGAAAAATTCTATTCTATTATGTTTTTGTAATAATCTTTTAGTTTATGTTTTAAACTCTCAGCAACTACTTTCAAAATAATGATACACAGTGTATTAATGAATGTTATTCTCTTACTATTTTGTTATGAAATTTTTTGTTTTTTTCATAAAATTAAAAAAGGAAGGAAATAAAAGCATACATTCACTCAACTATAGCTCTCAACTAATCAACTGCACAGAACAAGTTGAAACTTCACATACACGCTGTTACACAGGTTCTGTGCATTGCTTCTTGTACTGAAGATCCCTACATTTCATTTGCCTGGCACATGACAGGAGCATTCAATATATATATATATATATATATATATATATATATATATATATATATATATATATATATATATGTATATGTTATATAGTAGTATATGATTGGTTCAGTGCAATTCTTATCAAAATCTCCAAAGGCATTTGTAGTGGAACTTAGTAATTCAGCTCTAAATTTAATATGTAAGAACAAAAGGACCAAAATAGATAATATACTGCTGAACAAGAATGCCAAGAAGAGTTCAATTACTTGCACCAAAATTTATTAGAAATCTGGACCAATTAAAAACATAGATTTCTTCATGAAGAGAGAAAATAATCAATTTTAAATAAAAAGCTTTGAAATAAAAACATGTAAAATAACAGTATATTGCAGAGACATTGAAATCATTAGGCAAAGAAGATTTAGTTGTTCAATAAATAGAACCGAGGCAATTGGTTATCCATATGGAAAATAAAATAAAACCATCACTTCACACCCTACAGCTAAGTGAAACCACATGGATTAAGGAGTGAAATGTGAAACAACTCAAATTGAAAAGGATGAAATGAAACTGTCTTTATTTGCAATTCATATGATTATTACTTAGAAAATCAGGAAGAATGTATGTAAAATTATTTCCATTATTAATGGAGTTTATTAACATGATTCACAATACATCAACATAAAAATGTAATTGCCTTTGTATATTCTAGCAACAAACAGAAAGCATATTTTTAAAGAAGATAACATTTATAATAGAGACATATTAGGGTATCTTCAAATGAAATAATAAAATATGTAGGAGACATCTATGGAAATATTTATGATTCTGCATTTAAAGAGATGACCTACATAAATGCAGATATATGTCTCTGGATTCGTGTTCATTTTCTATCAGGTTTAGAATAAACTGTAGGAGAACATCTGTATAATCTTGGTCTGGTTTAGACTCAAGATTAAAAATGAAGCACAAACCAAAGTTAGTTAAGTTGAACTACACTAACATGATGAAATTTTGTTTAAAAATACCACAAAGAAAAGGAAGAAATGTAAGTAGTAAGAGGATATTTCAACATATAGAACAGATAAGGTTGTGATGTTTAAATATATATTTCTATAATTCGGTAAGAAAAACAAAATATCTAATGGAACAAATTGAAGAAAGGTAAGGAGAGAAAGCCAACAGGCATTTAATATTAAGTCTCACATTAACCACAATGTGAAGATATGAAATTTGCTCACTCGGTATCTGGAAAAGGAGAATGAAGAATATAATGAGATGCATTTCACACTCATTTGATTGGCAGCATTTTGTCTGACAGTCCCAAATGCTGGAGAGGATGTCAATCAGTGGAGAATTTTGTGCAGTACTGTGGACAGTAAAACTTCTTACAGTATCTTTGAAACTCGCTTGGCTTTGTTATTAGAGTGACGATTTGTGTGATATTCTATCTAAAATACTGTTCCTATGTTTATACCATATAGTAGCAAATTCCATTAGTAATATTATATGAGCAGTGAATATCAGCCAATTATGTAATTTTGGATATTTTGGGAGCAACATAATAAAATAAAATAAAACAAGTGATACTAATTATAAGAGCATATTTAATTTAACCAATACACCTAGTAGATGATAATTTCAATAGATAGTCATGATAAAAATTGAGAGATATTATACATGTATCATGTGATATTCATATACAGGTATATATTAGGTGTATGTTTTAATCTTATTAAACATATCTATCTCCTGAAATATTTACCACTGCTTTATAGTGAAAATATTTAAAAATTCCTTTCCTCCAACTTTATGAAAAGCATAATACATTACTGTTGTCTATAGTCACCATACTATGTAGCAGCATACTGGAACTTCTTGCTCCTATATAACTGTAACTCAGCGCCTATTCATCATCATCTCTGTGTCCTTCCCAGCCTCCTACTCTTCCTAGGCTCTGTCTGCAGTTTATTTATTTATTTATTTATTTATTTATTTATTTATTTATTTATTTAACAGCACCAGGGATTGAACTTACGACCTTGTGCTTGCCAGACAGGTGGAGGAGCCAATGAGGTAAATCCTAGGCCCTGACAGCAGTTTCACAAAGCTCAATGTAAACAAAAGTAAGCAATACAACTTTCTGAGAAACATTTGTGTGTAATAAAATTATCACAGGGGAAATAGGTTTAGAGAACAGTCGTGGCTGCTTGATGTTGAATGTTCCCCATTGCCTACTTTGGAAAGTCAATAAAATCAGCTGGATGTGGTGGTGCTGTAACACTAGCACTCTCAGAAACTGGAAGCAGTCCAAGTTCAAGCCCGGCCTGGGTAACTCAGCAGGACCTTATCTCAAAATGAGGAAGAGGAAGAAGAAGAAGAGAAAGAAGAAAGAAGAAGAAGAAGAAGAAGAAGAAGAAGAAGAAGAAGAAGAAGAAGAAGAAGAAGAAGAAGAGGAAGAAGAAGAAGAGGAAGAAGAAGGAGAGAGTGAGAGACGGAGACAGAGAGAGAGAGAGAGAGTGATTAAGAGAGAGACAGAGACAGAGAGACAGAGAAGAAACTGCCCCTAATTATAGTAAAAGATCCAACCCTAACAGAGCTCAATTTGTCCACTCCCTGCTGCAAGCTTATGCATGCAGAAATTGGGAGCAGGGAGATATAAGAGGCTCCTTCAAAAGGAAAGGATGTGACCAAGGACTCAGATGAAACAGATAAAATCTACTTAAATTTAATGTTTAATCAAAAGTTTGATGTCCATATGCCCAGGTACATAGCAGTGTTATTCAAGAAAGCCAATGTTGGAAGCAAGCCAAGGGCCTATACATGGGATAAATGGATAAATAAATGTGGCATAAACATACAATGGAATATTACTTACGTTTAAAAATGAAGGGAATTCTAATACATTCTACAGCATGGATAAAATCCAAGAACATTATACTAAAAGAAATAAGCAAACCATAAAATGACAACTATTGTATGATTTTATTTATTGAGTCATTACATTTAAAACAAAAAATGTGGCTAATGGTTTTAGAACCACAAATTGATCTGCATGAAAAAACTATGATTGTTTAATACAGAAGAAAAAGACCCCAAGTTGAAGATGAAGCAATATTAATGAAAATGGAGTGAAGTTTGAAGGGAAAGAATGGATATGAATTGAAGAATGAAGAAACAAAAGAACAATAAAGTGCAAGTATTATATGTAAGTAATCAATAAGTAGTAATCAACTTTAAGGGCATACTGTGGTCAATATGGGTTCTACTGTGAGCCAAGAAATATAAGATATGAAGGACAGAATTTAAATATAGCATACACACACACACACACACACACACACACACACACACACACACTAAATGATACTCCCATGGAAAGATGTTTTAGATCTCTGCTGTACTCAGAGCAGAGGATGCAGAAGAAATGCAGAAAAGTGGTGGAAAATATGTATTTACATCTGCAGATACAAAGACAAAAATTAGTCAGTATTTAGTCACAAAAAGTGTTTCCCTTTCAGAACTCCTTTAGGTACAGGGACTCTAATGATGTCATCAAAATCTTCCCCTGATTCTCTATTGAGTTTATCTCTGCTTTTCTTTACATTTGCTTTAATATTAGGCTGATTCTTTCTGTGTGACGACAAAGATGTACGAAGTCCAAGGCTCTGTTCTTGACTGTACAGTCCCAGATTGGCATCTCTTGCCTAATGACTCCATGGAAAATTTCAAGTTTAACTTGTACTGGTACAGTTGACATCATCTGCACAACTCTCAACCTATTTCTGTAGTACCTGTCATATAGCCACTTCTGCATCTTTGTGGGGATAGTTTAGGAGTCATCAGCCCAATTATAGCTCTACTGATTAAGTTTAAAGGGGTTCTGTTTCCTAAAAGAAAATCAGGGTTCTCATTTCTGGACACAGTACCAAATACCCACAACTTTAAAGAGGAAAGGTTTATTTTGACTCCTGGTTTCAGAAAACTCACTTCATGGTCAGGCTGATTCAATGGTGAAACATCATGGTGGAAGGGTATGGGGGAACAAAGCTGCTCAGTTCAAGGCGACCAGGAGTCAGAGAAAGGGAACAACACCAGAGAAGAAAGTGCCAGCAGCTTGATATAGCACCTAAAGTCACTTCCTAAAAAGCTCCTTTTATGTTTTACTAACCCCATGGGCTATTCCCAGCCAACCTAGTTGACAATCTAGCCCAGCAATCACAGATGTGGAAGATGTTGTTGGGCATTTATAAAATAGCAGTTGTTTAATTAGAGTATTTACTGAGAAAACAAACAGCCCTAAATCTAAGTCATTTGGAAACTAAGTGGAAATATCAGATGGTTAGAGAAAGCCATTTTCCTCCTCCTGTCTTCCTTCTGACCTTGCTATTTCGCTCTTCTCTATATATTGAATAGAGCTCATGTATTATTGGGAACAATTCCACATAATTTTAGGGAAAATTATTTTACAATTAAGCCTACATTTTCTGTCTACAGGCTGGCTATGACATGTGAAGATGTAATTCCATTGTTGCCTCTGGTCACTACTAAGACTCAATGGTCCCATGCTGCTGTGATGATCCAGAGCAGGACGGCATCAGCTGAAAACAACCTGGAGATGGACAAATTCCTAATTAACGAAAGCTTCTCATTGTTCTAAGATGTACCAAAGCCATTGCCCTCTGCATTTGTTGCATTTGTTACTCTTCATGTACTGAATGATGGTGTGGAAAGCTCAGGGTCTTTCCAGCTTTCCTGACCAGAGCAGCATCAATCAGGTCCAAAACCCAGCTTTTTCTCTAAGTCTCATTTTTCTATCTTTCTGTCTAATTAACTTATTTGCCTTGTGCTTTCATGGCTCACAGGAGACTAGAATTTAACTGTAGAGGTCCTACTAATGTCCCCTCTCCTGTGCCTTACAATTCATTTCTCTCTGTCTTTTACTTACTGTTTGTACCCAAGAGGAGCAGTGTCATATATTTGGTGAACTTGGGAGAAAAGATTTAGCAAGTATAGCTCAGTATTGCCTTTGCTCACTATGAGATGCTGCCATGTGGTAATTGCACTGCTCTGAGGCTTCTTTGCTTGTCTTGGCACTAAATTTGTCAAGTGTGAAAGAATCGCTGTTATTTCAGAATTAACCAGCAACAAATGTTGGCGAGGCTGCAGAGAAAAAGGAACCCTTCTCCACTGCTGATGGGAGTGTAGACTCGTACAATCCCTGTGGAGATCAGTGTGGAGATTCCTCAAAAAGCTAGGATTGGAGGTCCCATTTGACCCGGCCATTGCTTTGCTAGGTATATACCCAAAAGAATTAAAAGATTCATATCACAGCGACATATGTGCACCCACGTTTATAGCAGCTCAGTTTGTGACTGCTAAATCTTGGAAACAACCAAAATGTCCATCAGTTGGAGAATGGATAAAGAAGATGTGGTTCTTTTGTAGAATGGAGTATTATTCTGCCATTAAAAATGATAAGATTGAGTCATTCATACTCAAATGGATGTACCTTGAGGATATCCTCATAAATAAAATAAATAGGTCACAGATGTGTAAATATCATATCTTTTCTCTGGTATGAGAAAATGAAGATGTAAATGAGTTGTAGTATACACAGTTGATATTGTGAAATAGAAAATATTTAAAAGGAAAGAGGGTGTAGGGGTAAATAACAAGGGGAAAAAGAATGTGACAGTAATAAAGAAAAAAGGAAACAAAGCTTATGTATATAGGAGGTGG
>PVIR01012950.1:0-43107 GCA_004026965.1 Petromus typicus | reverse complement strand
CACATAACAATACTGGGTGTGGAGACCCACACCCAGCAGCAACCAGTACCACATACCACAGTGCCGGGCGTGGTGGCTCACGCCTGTAATCCCAGCACTCGGGAGGCAGAGGCAGGAGGATTGTTATGTGAGTTTGAGGCTGAGCTCAGGGCCAGCCTGAACCACAAAGCGAGACCCTGTCTCAAAAAACCTAAAAAAAAAAAAAAAAAAATCAAAACAAAAAAACCCCGATGTTCCTAGAACCCACAGTTGTCATCATCTTCTCCGAGGTCACTGCCCTCCTGGACACTATGGCTTCCCTTTCTGCTGCCCTCCCGAGTCCTGCACCCTCTACAGTGTAGTCTCAACACAGGAGCAAATGATCCTGCCAAATCCAGAGTGAAGCATGTCACTCCTCTGTTCAAAAGCCCGTGGTCGTTCCTGTATCACTCAGAGTACAACCCTAGCCCCTCAGGACCTAGAAGAGCGCATCTCTCCTCTGAGCTCGCCTCCCTCCCCATCTCCTCCTTTGCTCCAGTCAAGTGGGCCCCAAACTTTTTTTTTTTTTTGAGGCAGGGTCTGGCTTTGTAGTTCAGGCTGGCCCTGAGCTCAGCCTCTAACTCACATCACAGCAATCCTCCTGCCTCTGCCTCCCGAGTGCTGGGATTACAGGTGTGAACCACCACGCCCAGCATTGTGGTATGTGGTGCTAATTGCTGCTGGGTGTGAGTCTCCACACCCAGTATTGTATGTGGTTACTGGGGTATCAAACCCAGGTCCTTCTGCTTGCAAGACAGGTGCTGGAACCACTGAGCTAACTCCCCGGCCCCCCAAACTCTTTTTCTGTGTGGTACTGGGATCTACCCCAGGGTCTTTACCTTGAGCTTCATCCCCAGGTCTTCCCACAAACACCTTTTTGTAGATAGGGTCTTGCTTAAATCACTAAATTTGCAGAACAAATCTTGAACTTTTCAATCCTCCCGCCTCAGCTTCCCAAGTGCTGGGATTCCAGGGTGCACACCACTCCCAGCAGCCCCAGGGGTTTCTCACCCGCCATGCACCCTGTTCTTCGGCGGACTTCGTGCCTCTGCCTCCTTGCCTAGAGACTCTCCATCAGATATTCAGTGGCCAACTCGCTCACACATTCCAAGCCTCTGCGCCAGGCTTTCTTTCTCAATAATCCCTACCTCAATCACCCCATTGAAAACTGCAAACATTTCCAGTCCTTCATCAGTTTCTCCCATCCACACTCTCTCCAGTATCCCCAATCTCACTTCCTTTTTCTTAATTCTCTCTCTCTCTCTTTCTTTTTTGTAATGAGGATTGAACTCAGGACTTTGTGCTTACCAGAGAGGCACAGCACCACTGAGCTAAACCCCTGGCCCCTTTTCTTAACTTTCTGACATACTTTATCAGTCACTTTTTACATTCAGTGTTTATTATCTGCTCCCTGCTGCAGTATGTTGGCTCCATAAGAACAAGGATCTGTGTGTCCATTTGCTCAACAAATACCATTGAATGAGCGAATTAATGAAGAATGAATGGATTCCTGGCATTGCACTAAGCATATGTAAGAGACTGTCCCACTTAGCTCACAAAATAGCCCTAGATAGTGAAATATTATTATAATTTTATAGGTGAGGAAACTAAAGCATAGAACATAAGAAACTTGTGCAAGCTCACACAGTTAGCAAATGAGGCAGTTTCACAAAAGGCGCTATGCTTGAGTCATATTCTGCAAATAAATCATGAAAGTAAAGGCAGTTACATACATTTCTAGAGGGGAAAGCACTCAGCTGTAATCCCAACACTCTGAGGCTGAGGCAGGACAATCGAAAGTTTGAGTCCAGCCTGGGCAACTTTGCATCTTGGCAAGACCATCTCAAAGTTAAAAAAAAGAAAAGAAAAAGAAAAAGAAATGGGCTAAGAATGTAACTCAGTGGAAAGGCCTGGCTGGGTTCACTCATTGGTAATCCACACACAACCATGCCCACACACACACAGGTGACTGAAAGGAGGCAATTATCTCATTTCAGCTGAACGAAAGGGCAGTGCCAAGTGTCTGCAGTAGGTAATGTGGGAAAGGAGAGCCAAGGCATAACTTGAAGAACGTCATGGATTCTAAGGAAGAGCTGATAAACTGGATGTGCTGGCTCACAACTGTAATCCCAGCACTCAGGAGGCAAGGCAGAAGGACTGCTGTGAGTTCAAGGCTGAGTTCAGGACCAGCCTGAACTACAAAGCAAGACAAAGAAACAGAGAGAGAGAGAGAGAGAGAGAGAGAGAGAGAGAGAGAGAAAGAAAACAAAGAACTGATGAGAAAAGGAAAAGTACTTGTGATTTTGTCATTGTGATATTATAAAGGGAATGATATTCCTTGAATGAAAATAAACCCATTATATGAATAGTGCAGGGAAGAAACACAAACTGTGATTTCCGCCTGGTCATGGACTCAGAACTGTTCTACCATATGCTTAGGCATGGGTTCTGCTGACCGGCCATCACCTCAACCTCCACAGGGAGAATCTTTGGGGCCCCTAAGCAGGCGGCAGCTCTTTCCAGACCAAAGGAGGCATAGTGTCAGTGGCCACGGGCGGTCATGGCCTTCTATCTCACGGGCTAATGGAAGAGTAAAGGAATATGAAAACCACAATTGCTGCAGCTTCACATTTGAGAATCACTTTCTCTAATAAAAAGAATGTGGGAGAGGAGAAAAAAATGTGAGTTTTTCATTGTCTGCGGGAAAAGCTAAATCCAGTACTTTTGTTCTATCCATTTCCTAAATGTGTATAAACAATAATGAGGTAAAGTATTCACATATCTATCAGGGGCCTCCTCTGTGGCCAGACATTGTAACAAATGTAGGTTCTCCTCCATCTCGATCTCTTTAGAGCTTGGTCACTTAGTCCCGTTTCAGAGGTTATTTTTCTGCCGCCTGTCAGAGATGAACCAGCTGCCTGTGCCGAAAGGTGACCCTGGGGCTCCTGCTTTCCGGCCACAGTGCTTCCCAAAGCTCAGGATGAGCTCTGACGCAGCACTCTGGCCCACACACCGGGTCTGCACAGAGCGCTGGAGAAGCAGAACTGTGCAGAAGCGGGACTGAGCTCACAGCTCCCGTGGAGAGCTGGGCTGTGAGACCAGGCCCTCAGCAGAGTGAGTGCAAGTTCTGCCACCTGAGCTCAGACCCCAGAATATATTTTTAGTGTTGGAGACTGAACCTGGGGCCCTGTGCATTCTGGACAACTGCTCTGCCATTGAGCCACACCTCCAACACTTTTTTTTTTGAGATTGGGTTTTGCTAAGTTGCCCAGGTTGGCACTGGATTTGCAATCCTCGTCCAGCCTCCCCAGTGGCCATGGACGGCTATAGGCATTCACTACCACACCTAAGCCAAGGTGAATATAATCAATTGTAAGAAAGCTCTGATTTTTTCCATAAAGACAACTTCAATACTTTAAATGCCAATACAGAATTATTTTCAGAAAAACAGAGAGGTCCCTCCCAACAAGTGATGTGTGTGCTTGTTTAATTTACCTTCTGGCTAATGTGTGACTATGCAAATTGGAACTGATCCAGTCATTTTAAACCACAGCCAAGACTACCACACCTTCCAGAACAGAGGTGAATTCTCCATGGGCTCACTCCAGCACGCTCTCTAGCAAAGAGCCTGTGCTCATGTTTGCCCTTGCACTTCCTCTGGCCTCTTGTTACCTTTGGTTTTGGTCCATACAGACCTTCACATAATCCAAAGATCCTTTACTACAAAGATCAAAAGCAGGCCAGGGATTTAGCTCAGTGGTTCTGGTGCCTGCCTTCCAAAGTGCAAGGGCCTGGGTTCGATCCCTGGTAACCACATACAAAAGTGTGGAGACTCACGCCCACCAGCAATCAGAACCACACACCACAGGGCTGCGCGTGGTGGCGCATGCCTATAATCCCAGCACTCAGGAAGCAGAGGGAGGATTGCCGTGAATTCAAGGCTGAGCTCAGGGACAGCCTGAACTACAAAAGTGAGACAATGTCTCAAAAAAAAAAAAGATCAAAAGCGCCAGGCCATGAGGCTGAGGCAGGAGGATTGCTGCGAGTTCAAAGCCAGACTGGACTATAAAATGAAACTCCATCTCAAAAAATTTTTTAAAATTAAAAAATAAAAAGCATTGTTTGAACTACTACTATATGCATCATCTGCCAATGCTGCTTGACAGAATTGTAGAAGAAGCTATAAAACAGGGGAGTAACCACACTATTCTCAAACAGGTAAAAAAAAATTCTATTGTATAAAAGCTGGCACATGCCTGTGGTCCCAGCCCCAGGGAGGCTGAGGCCAATCCCAGCCTGGGAAATTTAAAGAAACTATGTCTCAAAATTAAAAAAAAAAATTGGGCCAGAGATTTAGCTCAGGGGTTCCAATGCCTGCCTTGTAAGCACAAGGACCTGGGTTGGATTCCTGGTGACCACATACAACAATGCCAGGCGTGGTCACTCACATCCACCAGTAATCAGTACCACATACCACAATGTCAAAGTCTGAACTATAAAGCGAGATCCTGACTCCAAAATAAATAAATAAATACATAAATAAAAACTTAAAGGAGGGGCTAAGGATGAAGTTCATTGCTCAACCTCTTTCACCATACCCACACACAAATACAAGTATATATGCATATATAGAACAATATACATCTATGTCACATATTTTTAAAAATTTTTATTCAGCTTTCTATATGTACATCAGGGCCTTCTGTCTTAAATTGTAAGACTCTGGAGCATAGATGATAACATAACATCCACAGTGTTCTTTGTTTTGTTTTGAGACAGTACCTCTCACTGTGTAGTTCAGGTTGACATTCTTTCGCTTTTTTCCTTTTCTTTTTTGATAAGTCTCCCTGCAGTTCAGATTGACCTTGAAGTCAGAAAGTAGTTCAGGCACAGTGATTCTCCTGCCTCAGCCCCCCAAGTGCTGGGATTATAGGTGTGCACCACCATGCCTGGCCCCATAGCATGCTCTTTTTTTGGTACCAGAGATTGAGCTCAGGACCTTGCACTTGCCAGGCAGCCACAGTGCTGCTCAGCTCCATCCCAGACACCCCCACTGTATTCTTTACACTTTACAGTGTATGTGCAGATTGGACACTTTAACATATTTTGTTTTCTGATATGATGACAATAGAATCACCACCTAATGGCTGAGATACTGGTTTGGTGGTTTTTAAAAAAAATTTTTTTGTTTATTTTTTTGAGATAGGGTCTCCCTTTATAGTTCAGGTGAGCCCTGAACTCACTATGTAGCCTAGGCCAGTCTTGAACTTACAGCAATTCTCCTGCCTCTGCTTCATGAGTGCTGGAATTACAGGTGTGAGCCGCCATGCCCGGCCTTATTGTACATGGTTACCAGGGATCGAACTCAGGACCTTGCACTTGCCAGGCAGAGATCGGAACAAGTGAGCTAAATCCCTGGCCCTTGGTGGGTTTTTTTGGAGTATTTTGTTTTTGTTTTCGAGACAGGGTCTCACTATGTAGCCCAGACAGGCCTTATACTCGCAGTGACCTTTTGCCTCAGCCTCCAGTACGGGGATTACAGGTGTGTACCACCACACCTGGCTGAGATACTGTTAACCAAGGAAAGAGGATGATAATTGAGAGATGTCTACAGTCTTTCTGTGATAATGCCTGCCTTTAGCAAAAGGCCTGCTGAATATCATCCCCACACCTATGTGACGTCAGTTCTGTCATTTTCTGCCTTTGCAAATGCAACTAATAATACCTAATCCTAGCAGAACCTGAGACAGCAGCCCTGAATTCCTGCTCTACCCTCTCCTGACCTGTGAGCCTTCCATGTAACACTCAGATCTACTGTCTAACCTCTTTGTTAGCCTTGATGAAACCAAGGCTAGTGGTTAACCGCTTCTGACCCCTATGCTGAGACCCGAGGCTGGTTCAAAACCTCATTTCTGTGGTTGCTATGTAAACCATCCCCTTCCTCTCCACACCACCCACTCTGGCTCTCAGCCTCTGAGAGGCACTTACTTATTCTTGATTGTGAGAGGCCTGCACTCTCTCCATGCTCTTTTCTAGATTTGGATCTGCTTTTGGTGGGAGACACAAGTTAGAACACTGTGTCCTGTGGGGGAAAGGCCTACCATATATATTCCTCTTTCCCCCTCGGTTATAAAATGGATTTTCGGGGATACAACCAGATTGGTGAGCAAATGGACAGGATGCTGTGCTGCAACAAAGGTGCCCCCACGGGCCCTTCCCCCATCCCCCCCATGCCCCCGCACTGCAGGGAGCTACTTCACCACAAACTGCCTCGTCAAACGTGGACAGCTTTGCCGAGCCGCCTACCTCGCTCCTTTCTACCCTGTGCCATCCCCAACATGCACGGCAGCTGGCCAACAAGCGAGGCCTACTCAGTGCGGACAGGCACACGCAGAATGACTCGGCGTCCTGCGGGAAGGATGCTGCAGCAGGGCAGGGTCGGGGCTCGAGATGGCAGCACGTGCTTGGCACGCACTCGGGCGCCGCCGGCTTCCGCCTCTCCCAAGCTCTGCCTCCGGGTCTGAAGCTGCCTGCCCCTCGTCCGCCCAGAGACTGGCGGAGTCCCGGCCTCCCAGGGCTCGCCCTCGCCCCTCACCTCGCCGGCCCGGTGCCAGCTGTGCTCGCAGGGGTGGCAAACAGCCAGCACTGTTTGTGGGTGGCGGCTCTGGCGCTCCGGCGGCCAGAAGGTCATTCTGTCCGCCCGAGACGGGCTGCGCAGCCTTCCCAGGACGCGCGGGCCTGGGGCCGGGGCAGGGGCCAGGCTGGGGCAGGACTTTGGCAGCCAATGGCAGGGGGAAGTAGCGCCGGACGGACGCACAGGCGCGGAGGAGACCAGCGGGACAAGATGGCTCCGACACCCCAGCAGCGCCGCGGCGACCGAGCCTGCGAGCGGCCGGGGTTCTGGCCCGAGGCTGATCTCCGGAAGGAGAGGCCCCGCCTCTTCGCGGGCAGCGGCCAATAGGAGGGCCTCGCCCGGGCCTTTAAGAGCCGCGCGCGCTCTCCCTACTGCGGATGCTGCGGGCCTCGGTCTCGCACTCCGCTGCGGTTCCCATGGAGACCGAAGCTGGGCCCGCGCGGGCTCGCAGCGTTGCCATGGAGACGGCTCCGGGGCTGAGGCTGAGAGGCCCCGGCTCTCCGAGCGCGGAGAACCCGGCGGAGCTGCGTTGCGAGACTCTAGCCGAGGTGGCAGCGGCGCTCTGGGACCCGAGGAAGCACTCTTTGCTCATCGTGATCGGTGACATCGGGACCGAGAGCCAGCTAAGGGCCGTGCGAGCCCACCTAGAGCAAGGTGAGTCGCCGCTCCGCTGCACCACAGCACCTCGGTCCCCGCATCTCTGCCATCTGCACGCACTTCCCAGCGCACATGTCGCACCCTCTGGCTGGCTACCTGGGTTTTCCCTCCACGTGCCCGCATCCCCCTGCCTCCCCGTTCTTCCCGCACCCAGTGGCGTTCCGCAGGCTTCCGGGACAAGGGAGCTCGATGCGGCACTGGGGCCGCTCCGGATACTCCCCTCTCCCGCAGGATCTCTACACTGCCCTTTCCCAGATGTCCTGAAGTCCGCACAGGGCGCTGGACAGTCCACGTCCCTACCTTAGGGTATCTTCTTTATGGTCTCTCCAACCCGCACAGGGTGCTTTTTGAGTGCACAGTACAATCTCAAATCTCTGAATAGGGGCAGCCAAACGCTGAAGACAGTGACCTTCGTGGCTCCTGCCCCTCTGTCCTCCCCGCCTTCTCCTGTGCCTGTGTCGCAGTGCTGCGGGGCCACCTGCGGGTGGAAGCAAGCGGTGGAGGGGTAGAGGCAGGATGGGGCAGGGAGGAGAATCTAGACTCGTAACTGTCGGCACCAGCTGAAGGCAGCCCGAAGTAGCTAGGAACATGCCCTGGGGTGTCACTTCTACCCCAACTGGGTGACCTTGCGAAAAAATCGCCACTGACACATTCATTAATGAGAAGTTTAACTCAAGTCTGTCCTTCCCCAGCTGCTGCAAGAGAAGACAAGGCTGAGGGACGGCGGTAGACAAAGTCCTAGACGTCCTTCCGAAAGGCGTCAGCGCTGTTAATCACGGCAGCTGCTCTTGTCTCCTCCTCCTTCCCCTTCTGTGAGCTTGAGAGTGTCCCTGTGGTCCTGGCCTCCCAACTTCATCTGGAATCTTCTTTGTTTCTTTTTCTCTCTCACAGGGATTCTCTCCTGGAACATTGACTTATCGTCCTTCGACTTGAACCAGCAGTTGAGACTCTTCATTACTCGGCACCTAGCTCACTTCTCCTCCGAGGTCAAAGGTTAGGACTAGTTATTTGTCTCAGTCCTTTGGGTGAGGGCCGGTCATGGAAGACCTGAGTTCCTGGTGCAACTGGCCTTGTGGGAGGTTCGGGTGGGTTAAAGCGAGGGACAGCTCCCTGGTGGAGTTTGGCAGTGCCTCTTCCCTCAGCTCACCATGCTGCGGACCTGTGGTGCGATGAGGGAGGACAGCTGGAGAACACTGTCTCCAGGAAGAGGGCTTTCTGTGGACAGTTGTTGGCATGACTAAGGAAATGAGGTACCGCTCTTGACTGCAGAACTCCACCCATAGTTTGGGCTCCCCTTTCCGCATACCCCAGCCTCCCTGCTTCCCTTCCTAGTCCTTTGCTTACCATAGCCCACCTCCAGGGTTAAGGGATGCTGTTTGTTCTTTAGCCAACAGATCTCTAGAACAGGGCCGAATCCTGGTACCAAGATGGGTGCAGTGGCACATGCTTGTAGTCCTAGCTCCTCCAGGAGGCCAGGAAGAAGAATCACAAGTTTGAGACCACCCTGGGAAACCTAGCAAGACCTTATCTAAATAATAAAAGAAAAAGAGAAAGAAAGAAAGAAAGAAAGAAAGAAAGAAAGAAAGAAAGAAAGAAAGAAAGAAAGAAAAGAAAAGGGCAAAGGGATATAGCTGAGTGACAGAGTGCTGGCGTAGCAGTTTCAAGGTCCCCTGTTCCATCCCGGGAAGGGCAGTGTTTCCTAGATTCAGTGCTGCAAGAGTCAGTTGCCCTGAGCTCTGCCCCTGAGATCAAAGCCGTAGAATCCAGTCTCTTGTTCTGCTGGGTGGGAAAAACTGGTCAGAAATCTGAGAAAAGCTTTCAGGAACTGTCATCTCATGATATGTCTGTGCAGAGCTGCAGAATGTCCTGTATCCCAGGATAAGTGTCAGGCACTGGTTGTGTTCCTGGTAAATGTTGACTTGCCAATCCATGTGGCTTTATTGAATATAAAATCCAGGTGGACCAACAGCCACTGCCACCAAATAACTGAGTTCATATAAATGAAAGTGTGGTAGATTCTTCCTGTTTCTCTCGCCAGATCATTGGTCATTTCTTGATCACTGACTGCTCTAAGGAGCTTCTGGAAAACTGGACAGAACAAGGGTAACATGACCAAGTTTCCATCGCACTAGGAATACCCACAGAACTTTTTAAAATGTGAGGTTGGCATCTTCACTGTACAACTAACTTTCTGCTGTTAGCCATTCTTTTGAGACTGCTGTCTTCTTGGAATTATTGTGTCATGGTTTCTTTCATTATCCCTGATGTCTGAAAATCAGCACTTTTGCCCCTTAGTGTCCTTAACACTTTAGTGCAAGATCGGGGAAGGGATGAAATTCTTGACTCAACTGAAACTCGCAGACTGTCTGCTGATATTAATAATTTACAGTGAATGCTCTAACTTTGTCCAGCTGGCTGCAGAGATTTGAGAGTACGCTTTTTTCTGGACTGATGTAAGAAATGAAGAGAACTTAAACAAGGCACATGGCCATTCTCCAGATTAAGATGAAGGAATATCGGGAAGAGGCTTCTCTGGAGATGCATGATTATTCTCGAGCACTCTTCAGAAACAGACAGAGCTATAAAAACCGTCTAGTAGTTTTTTCAGTCAAAGAGCCTTGCTCTGATGTCTTTAAGGGTCTTGGGGCCATCAACCTAAGATTGGGGCTTACTGTAGTGCACAGAATTTTTTTAGGTTTGGACATTTTCATGACGCCCCTGTCTTTGTCCCTGGAGAATAGTGGAGAATTTCCTGGAAAAAACCACACAGCTGAGGACTGCCACGGCCCCACCCCTGCGGGCTCCTCCTTCAGCTGTCCCCACAAACAACAGTCAGCCCAGAGCAGCTGCAGACGCCGCCCCTCCCTTCAGGCCTCAGCGGGGGCAGGGAGCAGGCGCTGGGACGGTCCTCAAGACTCCCTTTGTGCCGGTCCCACGAGCTGGGTCGCCATCCTTATCCTCAACCCCTGGGTCAGAATGAGGAGAAGGGGAACAAAAATGTATCTGACACGAACAGGAAATGTGCAATTATCTCAACGCACCGCCCTCTTCACATTCACTCAGCCACCCTTGAAAGGGACCCTCTGATCCCACCAATGTAGCTGGCCCAGCTCCTCCTAGTGGTCGCGTCTGGTAACGCTTTCTAAGGTGGTTTTTCCCGCTCTTGGTCATCCCCCACCAGTGACTTGGGGGTCTTCCTTGGCAACTCCTAGAGAAAAACTCTCGAATCGCCTACCTAGGATTCTGATAAAAAAATGAAAAAAACTGAGACAACAGAGAGCTGAATTGGGCCTAGGTGTAGCTCAGTGGTTTGGCACCTGCTTTAGCAGACGTGAAGATCTGGGTTCAGTCCCCTGGATGGTGAAAAGAAAACAAACGGAGTTTCAATAGAACGCTCTCCTTCTACTATTGGGCACCTGGAGCTAAGGAAAGATTGCTATTTTAAGACTCTAAAAACACCAGACGAGGGACCCTTCGGAGCTTCAGACAGTATAGTGATGTGTTGAGGACAGGATTGCTCTGTGGCTTCCACCACCACACCGCTGTCCTAACCCCCGGCTCCTGGGCCTGAAGTTTGCACGACTGGCTGAAATGAACAAACAAGAGCTTGAGCAGAACCCAGAGTCTCCATTTAGCTGATCTAGTCAGATGTAGCTGAGAACTTACGGCACTCAGCTCAGTGTGGCTCAGAGTTTAAATCACTGTATAGTTCAGGGAGCTCTGACAGAGGGAGTGGCTTGTTTAGCTGCCCAATTGGTAAAAAGTCAGGTCTCAAATCTAGGGATTTTTGTTTTTTCTGAGACAGGGTCTTGCTTTGTAGTTCAGACTGACTCTGAGCTCACTATGTAACCCAAGCTAGCCTCAAACTCACAGCAATCCTCCTCTATCTCTGCCTCCTGAGTGCTGGGATCACAGGCATACTCTAGGTGTTGTTGTATGTGGTTACCAGGGATCGAACTCAAGACCTTTCACTTGTGAGGCAGATGCTGGAACCACTGCGCTAAATCCCTGGTCTAGGGCTTTTCTTTGAGGCAGAGTCTCACTGTGTAGCCCAGGCTGGCCTCGAACTCATGTCAATCCTTCTGCCTCTGCTTCCCAATTGCTGGGATTATAGGTGTGCACCACCAGGCTGGTGTCCGGGGCATCTGACCTCACTTTGTGCTGGAGCTCCAGCATCTCTTCTTTGGCATCTCACCATTTCATCTCAGCAGAGCCTAGGGACACAGTGGGTTGAGGACTGTCGTTATGAGTGGCCGGTGACAGGGTGAAGGCTAAAGGAGAATGCCATGTGAGTGGGAACCAGGCCTCAGGTGGCAGCTGTGAATAAAGGTGGGCTTTGTACTGAGCTGAAGCCATTTGTCCTCAAGTCACATGTCTACTCCAGTTTCCTCCCTAAGACTCCATTTAGCCCTAGAAGCAGAGAGGAGATAAAAGGCTCCAGGTGGGAGGACATAAGAAGATGAAGCTGCAGAAGGGAGGTGGTTCCCTTTCGTGGTACTGGGGAACCTGCCTGCTTTTCGCTGTGCCTCTGCAGATGGCCTCTTCTATCCAAATGCTGCTGTTGCCATGTTGCTGTTTTGCATCCCCGGATCTGAGGGATCTGAACACCCCACAAGGGTGCTGGTGACTCAGCTCCTCCGCTCCTCCGGCTGCAGTCAAGGGAGGATGGGAGATGCTGAGAGCAGAGACCATTTTGGCTTCTCTGACCTTCACGGGGAGCTCTTGGCAGTGGAGCAAGGGTGGGGCTCGTGCTGGGCGTGCGTGTGGGTAGAAGTCACTGTGCCAGGTCCCAGCACTGGCCAAAGTAGGGAGGGTCAGTAGGAAGAGGGAGCAGGGTGCACCCATGGGGAGTGAGCGCCCGCTGGGAGGAGCGCTAGAGCCTCCCTGGGAATGCTGGAGGGTTCAGAGACAGCGGGTACCCAGAAAGGTGGGGAGAGAGTCCCCTACAGTTACTGCACAACTGCTAGCGATTCATGAGTACTTTATGCTACATTTAATAATTCACCCCAATAAGGAACCCTTGCTTGAGTCTGGTGTCCTGGTGATGCCCCTCTGTCCTTGTGAACTTGAGACACTCTCACACCCAGCCTCCTACTTCCGGGTCAGAGCCTATGTGGTTACTGAGCTGCGCTACACTGGGATAGGCCGCGTGGCTCCCACCCGTGGGCACTGTCTGCTTCATAGTTCCAAACTGCACCCACCCCAGTGAGGCGGATTCTGCCCGCCTTTGTCTCCAGAGCTCCGGTTCAGAAGAAGGCTTAGGTTGGCAGTCTCCCATCCCCCACCGTGTCCTCCCTGTGTCCCTTCCTCTTTTGTCTCCTGCCCCTGCTAGGCCTGAAGGTCATTCCCTGGGTCCATCTGAGGGGGAGGCAGCAGATGGTTTCTAAGAGAAGAGGGAGGGCCCAAGCCGAGCTCTTCCATCTCTCCTCTGAGCCCGGGCCGCAGGGCTCTGGCTCGGCCCTGATGTTAAAACGGTGTGTCCTAACTAAGCAGGGTTGGGAGAAGGGTGCTGTGGCCGCAGATCAACCCGGCTCTTGGAGCTTCTAGACATCCCCTTTGCCACGGTGCCCAGAGGATGCCCTGAGCGCTGACACTGTGAAGGCGAAGAAACGGTTAAGTCTCCAGTGCCTCGTCACGGCCCAGCCCCTCACCCCGCCCTGGCGCCGCCCTCCATCAAACCCCCCCCCCACGCCCCACCCCAGGCGCCGCAGACTCTTCCCGGAGCTGCCGGCGGAGGCCGGGGCCGCCTCCACGAGAGGCTCCCGGCATAGCCAGGGTGAGATCGCAGAGGGCTGGCCGGCAGGGGCCAGGGTGCTGTGGCGGGGCGTGGGATGGGGTCCACTGTGGTGTGCCCGGAGCTGACCCCGCAGGGTGGGCATGCTGGAGGAATGGAGAGGAAAAAAACCAGCGCGCCGGCTGGGGTCCCCAACCCAGCCCAGAGGCAGCTAGGCGTGGTGACAGGCCGCCCTGAGGCCGTTCCGGCGGAGACGTGGCCGGGGAGCATTGTGGGCGCTGGCCTTGTGGAGTAGCGGGGCTGGCCGAGTTTGGAGGCTCTTTCTATGGCTAGAAAGGGGTGACGGGAGTGCGCCTGATGGGGGGCCCTAGGTGTCGGCAGCCGGACTGCTTGGCCGCTGTGGTATGGGGTGGGGGGACCGGCAGAGTTTTTGCCAAGTAAGGGAAGGTGGGAATACTATGGAGAGAAGGATGGAGAGGGCATCCGGACATAGCACACACCTCGGTCACCCCAGTCCCTGCGGCCGGTTAGAGACTGGGGCTCCGAGGCCCCTTTGCACCCCCCTGAGACCAACCAGAGATGGAGCACTCCTGCGGGCATCTGCCCCACATCCCCAGCCCCACCCCCACCTCATCACCCTGTTCTTCCCAAGATGGGGGCTCTGGATGCAAAGAGTCCATCTCTTCTCCCTCTCCGCTCCCCCCATGCACAGGCAGCCAAGAAAATGACTTGTCATGCTGGGGTGGGGGGTGGGGGCGGAGCTGGAGGCTGCGCTCAGCGCACAGCCACACACTCACACACTGCGGCACACTGCAGCTGCCCGGCGCCCCCTCCCTTCTGCCTCACTGCGGAGACACCTGCCCTGCTGCCTGCTTGTCCTGGGCTCCCTGCCACCTGCCTGTGCCCCGTGGGGCCGGCCGGCCGGAGAGAGCGCCCCTGCCTCGAGATGGTCCTCCCCAAAGAAAAGGGGAAGGCAAGTCAGCATAGGAGAGACAGGGCTCTCCCCGCTGAGAAAGGATGAGGGATAGAACTGCTCCTCACCGCAGGGGCAGGGTCTCACGGCAGGACAGAACCTGGGTTCACAGAGGTGTTGGCTGGAGCTCAGGGTAGTGTGTAGATGGAAAGCGAATTAGTCTGGGCTGTGGGTGTTTGTCTTTCTGCCCCACCTCACTCGAGAGTGTCTCCTTGTTTGTGTGTGGGGAGCCTCTGCCCTTCTAAAACAGGGCTCCTCAGGACGGCAGCGCACTTGGCTTGCCCAGGCCATAGCCCTACTTGCCTCTGTGACGGCTGTCACCTGAGTTCGAAGTTTCCTGAGACCCCCAATTCATAGAGAAGAACCTTTGGGCTCCTGGGGCCAACACACGCGGTGTGAGATCTGTCTCCCCACACCATCCACCCCAGGTCCCCACAGCTGTGTCCGAGGCCCAGTGCCACCAGATCTGCTTGAACCCAGGACCCGCGGCTCTTCCTCTGAGTAAAAGCCCTGGGCCCGTCCCTCTTGTCTGAACCCAGAAAGAGGACTGGGGCCACTGGAGTGAGCCGGAGCGGATCCTGTTTCCATTTCCCCCAGCCGAGCTCCCATGTGGTGCAGTTGGGGAAGGGCTAGAGCAGACCCGGGACAGTAGCACCCCCTGCGTGGGCAGCGTTGTCTGCTCTGCCAGTTTCTTGGCTGTGTTTCCTGCTGTTTCTTGTGAGTCTGGAGAAGGGCAGTTGATGGCACCAGGAATGTTCTTGTTCTCCACTCCGGGGAACATCATCATGTTCCCTCCCGTCCTTCCTTCCATCCCTCCTTCCTTCCTTCTTTCCTCCCTTCCTAAGTGTTTTTGTTTGTGAACCCCTCGCAACTCCTCTCCAGGGCAGTGGGTCCATGAGGGGAAAGAAAGGATGAGAAAATTGCTCACAGGGATGGGTCATGGGATGCGGGCCAAGCCCCCCACCCCCTTGCAGTCAGGAATGAGAAGGTGCAGGAGGAGAGGGGTGGGAAGAGGGAGCATGTGGGTGCATCCTGGCTCTGCGGGGCCACAGGACAGAGCCTCGTGTGCAGCCCTGTCTGCTCTCAAGTGGAAACCACCCACACGCTGAGATAATGGGCTTCCCCAAGTCTTCTGGGACAGGCATCCCAGGCTGAGATGGGATTTGGACAGGCTGAAGGGGAGGCTGTAGACACTTCCCTAAATTTCCCATCTCCTTCTTCCTAGGCACTCTGCTGGCAAGAAGTCCAGAGCAAGGCGAGCTAGTAAGGAGTTGGCTCCGCAAGGATCACGTCCTGGAGCCTCTCCGGCGGCCAAGCCCTCCATCCCCAGGCAGCACCAGGAGCTCAGTGTGCCACAGAGACAAAGGCTTCTTGTCCACAGGGCCTCTGAGGCAGAGTTCCGGGCAGAGGGCAGGCGCAGGGGGGCAGAGGGCAGGCGCAGGGTAGCAGAGGGTGTGGCAGATGAAGGCAGGGAGAAGATGGCTGGCGTGGGGAGGAGCAGAGGGAAGCCTGGAAGGAAGAGGCTGCGGACCCAGTCCTGGGGCCTAGCTGGGCAGTGTCCGAGGTGGCAGTCGAGTACCAGGCCCCTGCCCCTAGGTCCCTTTCCCGGTTGTGCTTTCTTTCCTCTCCTGCCCTACACAGTGCTACTCCTTTCTAGTCAGTCCCTGCTCTCTTCTATACAAGTTCCTACATCTCTCTCCCAGGCCAGAGGACCCTCTGCCACCAGAGTGACACGCTAGAGACCATCATCCTGGTAAACCCCAGTGCAGACAGCATCAGCTCCGAGGTAAGGCCAGCGCCTGAGCCACTGCGTGTGCTGTGGCCAGCCCTGGCCAGTGCTGCCACCAAGGAGCCTTTGCCATCCAGACTGGCTCTGGGGGTGCTGTGGGGACCGGCAGGGAGCATGTCCTTGCAGTAAGGAATGTCAGTGCCTCTCCCTGGGTTCTGCACACCTGTGACCACTTCCTTCCCCCTCTCCAGGTTCACCATCTCCTTAGCAGCCCATCGGCTCACAAACTACTCATCTTAAGTGGGCAAAGCCTCGAGCCCGGGGGAGACCTCATCCTGCAGAGTGGTACCTATTCCTACCAAGACTTCGCTCAAGTACTTCACAAGCCAGAGGTCAGTTCCCTCAATGGCCGAGGAGCTGGGAGGAAGGGGGTGGTGTCAGGGCTGGAGCTGAAGGAGGGAGCCAAGGAAGGAGCAGTCATGTTGCTTGATCTCACAGCCCTGGTAGGAAGGGAGAAGTTTACCACGTCAGGGGCTGAGTCTAACTCAGGCCAAGACAGCCCAGGACCTGATCAGCCTTGGTCTCCCATTCCTCCAGATCGCCCAGTTGTTCAGCAATAGAGACCCCAGGATCCAGGCTCTGCTCACTGTGTCCTGCGCAGGGGAAGGCGACTGGAGCCGCCTGGGCTCGTGCAGTTCCCAAGAGACCCTGCATCTCTGCCTGAACCCCGACCCCGCTCTCCCCACCATGGATGGTGTGGCTGAGTTCTCCGAGTATGTCTCGGAGACTGTGGACGTGCCGTCTCCTTTTGATCTACTGGAGCCCCCCACCTCTGGGGGCTTCCTCAAGCTCTCTAAGCCCTGCTGCTACATCTTCCCGGGTGGCCGTGGGGACTCAGCCCTATTTGCTGTCAACGGCTTCAACATCCTGGTGGACGGAGGCTCCGACCGTAAGTCCTGCTTCTGGAAGCTGGTGCGGCACCTGGACCGCATTGACTCGGTTCTGCTCACGCACATCGGGGCAGACAACCTGCCAGGTATCAATGGGCTCCTGCAGCGCAAAGTGGCAGAGCTGGAGGAGGAGCAGTCTCAGGGCTCCAGCAGCTACAGCGACTGGGTGAAGAATCTCATCTCCCCCGAGCTTGGCGTGGTCTTCTTCAACGTGCCTGATAAGCTGCGGCTGCCCGATGCCTCTCGGAAGGCCAAGCGCAGCATCGAGGAGGCGTGCCTCACTCTGCAGCACCTCAGCCGCCTGGGCATCCAGGCAGAGCCTCTCTACCGTGTGGTCAGCAACACTATTGAGCCGCTGACCCTCTTCCACAAAATGGGTGTGGGCCGGCTGGATATGTATGTCCTCAACCCAGTCAAGGACAGCAAGGAGATGCAGTTCCTCATGCAGAAGTGGGCCGGCAACAGCAAAGCCAAGACTGGCATTGTGCTGGCCAGCGGGAAGGAGGCCGAGATCTCCGTGCCCTACCTGACTTCCATCACTGCCCTGGTGGTCTGGCTGCCGGCCAACCCCACTGAGAAGATCGTGCGAGTGCTTTTTCCAGGAAATGCTCCCCAGAACAAGATCTTGGAGGGCCTGGAAAAGCTCCGGCACCTGGACTTCCTGCGATACCCTGTGGCCACACAGAAAGACCTGGCTGCTGGGGCAGTGCCTGCCAACCTGAAGCCCAGCAAAATCAAGCAGCGGACTGACAGCAAGGAGAGCCTCAAAGCTGCCACCAAGACAGCAGTGAGCAAGCTGGCCAAGCGGGAAGAAGTGGCAGAGGAGGGAGCCAAAGAGGCCCGCTCAGAGCTGGCCAAGGAGTTAGCCAAGACAGAGAAAAAAGCAAAAGAGCCACCCGAGAAGCCCCCAGAAAAGCCCGCCAAGCCTGAGAGGGTGAGGACAGAATCAAGCGAGGCCCTGAAGGCAGAGAAACGAAAGCTGATCAAAGACAAGGTAGGGAAGAAACACCTGAAAGAAAAGATATCAAAGCTGGAAGAGAAAAAAGACAAGGAGAAGAAAGAGATCAAGAAGGAGAGGAAGGAGCTCAAGAAGGATGAAGGAAGGAAGGAGGAGAAGAAGGATGCCAAGAAGGAGGAGAAGAGGAAAGACGCCAAACCTGAGGTCAAGAAAATTTCCAAACCAGACCTGAAGCCCTTTACGCCCGAGGTACGGAAAACCCTGTACAAAGCGAAGGCCCCCGGGAGGATCAAGGTGGACAGGAGCCGCGCTGCGCGCGTGGAGAAGGAGCTGCCGTCCGAGCCGCGCACACCCCCGGCCCGGAAGGCTGCTGCCCCACCGGCCCCTGTCGGCGCACACAGGGAACTGGCCTTGTCTTCGCCAGAAGACCTCACACAGGATTTTGAGGAGATGAAGCGGGAGGAGAGGGAGCAGAGGGACACGGGATTAGGAGAAAAACCACTCCCTGTCCATGTGACAGGGGAGGAACCTCCAAGCTTACCTCTCCAGGGAACGCAACCCTCTGTCCCAGGGCTGGGACAGGAAGAGCACGTGACGAAGGAGAAAGAAGCGGTCAGTGGGGCTGAAACGGAGGAGGAGAAAGAAACCTGGGAGGAAAAGAAGCAGAGGGAAGTTGAGAGGCTCCCAGACAGAGCTGAAACCAGGGAGGAAAGCGAACCTGAGGTAAAGGAGGATGTGATAGAAAAGGCTGAGCTAGAAGAAATGGAGGAGGTGCACCCTTCAGATGAGGAGGAAGAGGAAGAGACGAAGGCTGAGCATTTTTATCAAAAACACATGCAAGAAGCCTTGAAGGTCATCCCAAAGGGCAGAGAAGCTCTAGGGGGCCGGGAAGTGGGGCTCCATGCCAAGGCCCCCGAGAAGGAGACCTCGTCATTCCTGAGCAGCCTGGCCACGCCCGCCGGAGCCACCGAGCATGTCTCTTATATCCAGGATGAGACCATCCCGGGCTACTCGGAGACTGAGCAGACCATCTCAGACGAGGAGATCCACGATGAGCCGGAGGAGCGCCCTGCCGCACCCAGGTTCCCCGCCAGTGCGTACGACCTTCCCGGGCCCGAGGGTCCCGGCCCCTTTGATGCCAGCCAGCCTGTGGACAGTGCTGTCCCTGCCCCCTCAAGCAAAGGCTACAGCGCACCAGAGACGGAACTCACCTACCCCCCCAACATAGTGGCTGCCCCTCTGGCTGAAGAGGAGCACGTGTCCTCGGCCACTTCAATCACGGAATGTGACAAGCTTTCTTCCTTTGCCACATCAGTGGCTGAGGACCAGTCCGTGGCATCCCTCACCGCTCCCCAGACGGAGGAGACAGGCAAGAGCTCCCTGCTGCTTGACACAGTCACAAGCATCCCCTCCTCCCGCACTGAAGCCACTCAGGGCCTGGACTACGTGCCGTCAGCGGGAACCATCTCACCCACCTCCTCACTTGAAGAAGACAAGGGCTTCAAATCGCCTCCGTGTGAGGACTTCTCTGTGACCGGAGAGCCAGAGAGAAGAGGAGAGACCACAGGGAGAGGCCCAGCTGGGGACAGAGCTGTGGAACAGGAAAAGGAGGCCAGGGAAGGTGTAGCGGTCTCCGAGAAACTCCGTGGTCAGGATAGAGTCCCTGTGTTTGGTTCCTCTGGGCACACCATACATCCAGGGGAAGCCGCCCTAGGAGAAGAAGAACGCTGCCTCAGCCCAGATGACAGCACAGTGAAGATGGCCTCCCCTCCGCCATCTGGCCCCCCCAGTGCCACCCACACGCCCTTTCATCAGTCCCCAGTGGAAGAAAAGTCTGAGCCCCAAGATTTCCAAGAAGAAGAATCTTGGCAAGATACTAAGCATACACCAGGAATGAACAAGGAACATGCAGCAGAGGAGACAGAACGGCCAGGGCCTGAAGAGGGCGCACTAGAGCAGGAGGGGAAGGAGGCACCTCCCAGGAGTCCCCAGGCCCGGGAAGCACCTGTCAGCCCTGCTGGGGTACAGACATCGTGGACCATCCAGCTGTTGCCAGAACAAGACAAAGCAATAGTCTTTCAGACAGCAGAGGAAGGAGAGACTATGAAGGTAGGAATTGGGTTCCCAGGTCCAACTCTGGGAGCAGAACACCTTCCTATGGAATTGAGAACATCACTCCAAGAACCTGGTGAATCTCGGAAAGAAGAGGTGCTCCAAATTCCTGAGCAAAGCGTCTCCCCTGAAGATGCAGAGTCCCTCTCTATCCTCAGCGTGGTCTCCGCAGACACTGCGAAACAGGAGCCCACTCCCAGGTCACCCTGCGACCTGTCAGAGCAGCACAGGCATAAAGACCTATGGCCAGAGGCATCTCCTGAAGACACACGGTCTCTTTCTATCTCAGAAGACAGTCCTAGCAAAGAGACCTCTCTGGACATCTCTTCAAAGCAGCTGTCTCCAGAGAGCCTTGGTACCCTACAGTTTGGGGAGCTAAGCCTTGGAAAGCAAGAAAAAGAGGCTGTGATGCAGGCTGAGGACGCCTCTCACCACCCAGCTGCTGTGTCCATTCCTGAGCCTGGTGTAGCCATGGAATCACCTCCCACAGACGAAGCCACTGGATACTCTTCACAGGCCGATATGTCAGACAAGAGCCCTGATCGGAAGCTACTTGCTGGCTTCCCTCACTCGACCCTGTCCAGAGATGGGAAGTGTTCACCTGGGCTGGTCACAAGCCCCAGAGAGCACGTCCTGGCGTCCAGTATCTCCATCACTGAGAGTCCGGAGTCTTTGCCAAGCCCTTCCCTGGAAGACATCGCCAAGGAGTGGGAAGGTAGAGTTCCAGGGTTGAGAGACAGAACCCCTGAGGAAGAGGACAAAGGACCTGAGCCAAAGGAAGAAGTCCTACAGCAGAAAGACGAAACTCTGCAGCAGACAAGCCTCACAGAAGAGAAGGATACAGTCACACATGGTAAAGATCAGGCTCTGGAAGAAAAGAATAAGGTTGTAGGATCGGAGGGTGTGGCTTTAGAAGAAAAAGGCAGAAACTTAAATCAAAAGGATATGGCCCTAGAAGAGAAGGAGAAGGCCTTGGAATCACAAGATACAGAACAAAAAGACAAAGTCTTAGAACTGAAGGACATAATGTCAGAAGAGAAGCACAAGGCCACTGCCCTGGAGCAGAAGGACAAGACTTTAGGAGAAAAAGACAAAGACTTAGAACAAAAAGACAAGGTCCTGGAGCAAAAAGACAGAATCCTGGAAGAAAAAGACAAGGCTGCAGCTCTGGGAAAGAAGGAGCAGGCCCTGGAGCCAAAAGACAAAGAACAGAAACAGAGCAATTTCGAACAAAAAGACAAAATCTTAGAACAAAAAGACAATATCCCAGAAGGGAAAGACAAGGCCTTAGAGCCAAAGGATGCAGCCCTGGGACAGAAGGTCCAGGCCCTGGAACCAAAAGACAAAGATCAAAAACAGGAAGTTGTAGAACAAAAAGACAAGGTCTTGGAATGGAAGGACAAGGTCTCAGATGAGAAAGACAAGGCCTTAGAGCCAAAGGTGCATGCCTTCGAACACAACGACGAGGCCCCCGAGGACAAGGTTCCAGAACCAAAGAGCAAAGCCCTAGAACAGACTGACAAAACCTCTAAATACAAAGATGAGGCCCAGGAACAGGAGGAGGAGGTCTTCAAGAAGAAAAGTCAGGACTTGGAGCCAAGATATTGGGCCTTAGGAAAGAAGGAGGAAGCTCTAGAACAAATTGAGGCTGTTGAACAGAAAGATAAAGCTCTAAAAGAAAAGTTCAAGACTCTAGGGCAAGAGAGCTTTGAGCAAGAAGATATTATCATGAAACTAAAGGAGACAATCGTGGAGCAAAAATCTCCAGAAAGTGTCCCAGCTGTGGCACAGAAGGAAGAGGCGCTGCTGGAGACCAGACCTGTAAAGGACACTAAAGACCGAGAGCAAGAAGAGAAGCCCTGGAGGGACAGGGATGTGGGCCAAGAGTGGCGAACACCTGCAGCCCCAGAGGAGCTTGCTGGAGGACAGGAGCCCACCCCAGCCTGGACAGAGGTGTCTCCTGAGCAGGAGGTCCGAGCCTGGAGAGGCAGTGAGGGTGAGGACGCGTACTGGAGGGGGCTAAGCTGTGAGAGAAAGGTCTGGCTCCCTCACGAGCTGGATGGCCGTGGGGTCCACACTCGGCACCCAGAAGAACAAGAGCATGCCTTCCTTTGTGAGAGCCTAAAGCAGCCCGAGGCGGGCCCCCAGCAGCACACGCCCCGGAGCCCGTGGGCATCTGGCTTCGAGGGTTTGCACGAACCCTCGGCACAGAAGGAGGTGGAACGGTGGCTTGCGGAGTCCCCAGTCGGGCTGCCCCCTGAGGATGAGGATAAGCTGGCCCGCTCTCCTTTCGAGATCATCTCCCCACCGTCCTCCCCACCTGGTATGGTGGGGCAGAGGAGTCCTCCTGCCCCCGAACAAGAAAGCGCTCATCCTGAGACGAAGCCGATGCCACCCACCAAGAATGAGCCAACTGCACCCTCCTGGCTGGCTGACATCCCACCATGGGTGCCTAAGGACAGACCCCTGCCTCCAGCGCCCCTTTCCCCAGCTCCAGCTCCCCCCACACCTGCGCCTTTCTCCTGGGGGACCGAAGAGTATGACAGTGTGGTGGCTGCTGTGCAGGAGGGTGCTGCTGAGTTGGAGGGTGGGCCATACTCCCCCTTGGGGAAGGATTACCGCAAGGCTGAAGGGGAAGAGGAGGAAGGAGGCGGGGCCGAGGCTCCCGACAGTAGCCCGGTTGGCTCCAAGATCCCCGAGGCCAGTGAGAGCCGAACCATGCAGGACACAGAGCAGACTGAGGTGGAACAGCGAGAGCCCACACCCTACCCTGAGGAGAGGAGCTTCCAGTACGCAGATATCTATGAGCAGATGCTTCTGACTGGCCTTGGCCCTGCGTGCCCCACAAGGGAGCCTCCGCTCGGGGCTGCTGGAGACTGGCCTCCACGCCTCGCAGGCAAGGAGGAGGCCGTGGGCCACAGTGCACCTGTGGAGAGGGAGCAGTCCTCTCCGGGTTCACCTAGGGGCCTCCAACCTGACACTCCAGGTTTTAGCTATGCAGCCCTGGCAGGCCCCACAGTGCCCCCCAGGCGGGAGCCTGAGCCAGTGCCAAGTGTGGAGGACAGCCTCACCCCACCTGCCGTGCCCCCTCGTGCTCCCATCCCCATGAGTAAGGGCCAGAGTTGCCCTCTTAGTGGTAACATCCTGAGCAGTAGTCCAGATCAGAGGAGCCTGTCCCCGAAAGAGTCAGGCAGGGGTCACTGGGATGATAGCCCAAGTGACTCAGAGCTGGAAAAAGGGGCTCGGGAACTGCCAGAAAAAGGGGCTCCCTCTCCAAGCCCCACTTCCCCCCTCTCTGGGGGCGCCCCCACGCTGTGGCCCGAAACTGAGGCGCACACAAGCCCTGCCTCAGACTTGCACCTGGGCCCTGCCCGGCCAAGCCTGGACTTCCCCGCTTCGGCTTTTGGCTTCTCCTCGCTGCAGCCCGCTGCCCCGCAGCTACCCTCCCCAGCTGAGCCCCGCTCGGCGCCCTGTGGCTCCCTTGCCTTCTCTGGCGACCGGGCCCTGGCTCTGGCTGCAGGACCCCCAGCTAGGGCCCGGCATGATGAGTATTTGGAGGTGACCAAGGCCCCCAGCCTGGACTCCTCCCTGCCGCAGCTCCCGTCACCCAGCTCCCCGGGGGCTCCCCTCCTCTCCGGCCTGCCTCGACCTGCCTCACCAGTCCTGTCCGAGGGCTCCTCCTCCGAGGCCACCACACCAGTGATTTCAAGTGTGGCTGAACGCTTCCCATTAGGCCTGGGGGCTTCAGAGCACAAGTCTGCCCAGCTAGACCCAGGAGTGGATGCCACGGCCCCAAGCCTCTGGGACCTCACTCCGCTGAGCCCGGTGCTGCGGGCTCCCCTGGACTCGGCCCCAGCTCCAAGCCTTTCTGGAGACATGGAGGGTGGCGCCCTGCCCTGCCACCTGGAATGCTCAGGAGACACCACCAAGAAGCCAGACTCCTTGCAGAGCCTCTCTGGGGACCGTTCAGCTAATGGCCCAACTGAGACCAGCCCCAACCCCCCTGGGCCTGTGGCAGCCAAGATGGAGAAGGAAGAAGCCCGAGCCTGCCCTGCCTGGGAGCAAGGGGCCTGGCCGGAGGGCACCAAGGGAGACACAAGGGCAGGCACGCTGTCCCTGGAACAGCAGCTGGGTCCCGGAGGGGGTTCAGGGGGCCCACCCTGCAGAATCTCTCCGGAGGCTGAGCCTGGGCCTCAAGGGTGTGCAGCTGAACCCTGGCCCCACTGTGGGGAACTCTCTCCATCTTTCCTGAACCCGCCTCTGCCACCACATACAGATGACAGTGACCTTTCCACCGAGGATGCTGGGCTGGTAGGAAGAGGGGGGCGGCGCCGTGCTGGGGGCCCAGGGGCAACAGGGGGCCCGTGTCCTGTGGCTGATGAGACTCCCCCAACATCTGCCAGTGACTCTGGCTCCTCACAGTCAGATTCCGATGTCCCACCAGAGACTGAGGAGTGTCCGTCCATCACCGCGGAGGCCGCACTCGACTCTGATGAAGATGGGGACTTCTTGCCCGTGGACAAAGCTGGGGGGGTCAGTGGAACCCACCACCCCAGGCCTGGTCACGACCCGCCGCCTGTCCCTCAGCCAGATCCTCACCCACCCCCTCCTCGCCCTGATGTGTGCATGGCTGACCCTGAGGGACTCGGCTCAGAGTCCGGGAGGGCAGAGCGGCCACGGGAGAAGGAGAAGGTGCCAGGCCGACCAGGCCGCAGAGCTGTGGGCCGGACCAAGCCAGCATCTCCCTCACGGCGCCTGGACCTTCGCAGGAAACGCTCCCCCACCCCTGGCAAAGGGCCTGTAGATCGAGCATCCCGGGCCCCACCCCGACCACGCAGCACCACAAACCAGGCCACCCCAGCGGAGGAGAAGGACGGGCACAGCCCAGCATCTAAAGGCCTCGTCAACGGGCTCAAGGCAGGACCCGGTGAGTACATCTGGAAGGCAGAAGAGGGGGTGGCAGGTGTGGATTGTCCAAGGGGTCTATGGCAGGAGCGCGGGCAGGTGCCCGGGCTTTCTCCCTTCCTCAGTAACGTCTCCTGGCTTGTCCCCACAGCAGCCTTGGGGCCCAAGGGCGGCTCTGGCCCCCCTGTATATGTGGACCTCGCCTACATCCCGAACCACTGCAGTGGTAAGACGGCTGATCTTGACTTCTTCCGCCGCGTGCGGGCGTCCTACTACGTGGTCAGTGGGAATGACCCTGCCAACGGCGAGCCGAGTCGGGCAGTGCTGGATGCCCTGCTGGAGGGCAAGGCTCAGTGGGGGGAGAATCTTCAGGTGAGCAATGGAGCGCTCTGCCAGAGCTGGCACAGACGCGCAGTGGGACGGCTCGGAACGGGGCTGCTCCCTCTGCCTCAGCCGCACCCTCCACTCCGATGTGTGTCCTCTCCCTCCAGGTGACCCTGATCCCCACCCACGACACGGAGGTGACCCGTGAGTGGTACCAGCAGACTCACGAGCAGCAGCAGCAGCTGAATGTCTTGGTCCTGGCCAGCAGCAGCACCGTAGTCATGCAGGACGAATCCTTCCCAGCCTGCAAGATCGAGTTCTGAAAAAACCACCCTCCCTTCCCAAGATCTGCCCCCCTCACCGCTCCGTTAGAGAATGGCTGCAGCTGTGTCCTCGGGGAGCGGGAGATGGAGCCAGGACTGGGGAGCATCTTCTTGTGGGGACCTGGGCAGGGTGAATGGGGGGCACTATCCTCCCCTCCCCCGTGCCTGGGAGGGCTTAGGATCAAGGGCGAAGACCGGGAAGGCAGGGGCGCAGCTTGGATCCGGGTAAGTGGGCGGGTCTAAAAGGGGCCTCTCTCGGAGACTGTACCCACAGCCCCAGGAGCCTCCTCGTCTCCATTGAAGATCCCAGGGAGGGTTCCCGATGGTCATTTGTGACCTGGGGGTGGACACAGTGAAGTACCAGAGCTGCACACTTCCCTCCACCTCCCTCTCCTCAGCCTCCGATGCTGTGCTGTCCTCTGCTTCCCTCAGTATCTGAATGTCTCCATCCAAAACTTGAACCTGTTCAGACCAACAGACTGGTGAAAGGAGAAAGGAGCCATCTCCCAGCCCTGCTTCACACCACTCATTTCCCAGGGCTGTGCCCAGACCAAGTCTGCTGGGCAGCACAGCAGGGCAGTGAGAGCCCGGCCAAGCCCAGGATTCTCCTGACCCCACCCCATTCCGGTGGTCCCCACTCCGCCTCATCTCCTGCTTGGCTTTTCTGCATGTGGTCATCTGCTGTGGCCTGGTATGTGACGGGTTAAAATAAGCCACTGCCTGACACCCAACATCTGACACCACCCATGTGTGTGACTCCCCGACATCCCACCTTGCCATCCTGCAGCTGCCATGGGGACCCTGGCTGCCTCTCCAGCCTCACTCTTGAACAGAGGACTTGGGGGACAGTGAGAGGGAGTCGAAGCTGATAACCCCACCCAGGAGAGGACTTGCCCCAGCCACCAGGGCGCGGCCCCATGGGCTTGCTGGGCTCACACTTGCTGAGTAACTGGGCCCCACACCGAGCCACCTTTGTCCTTCCCAGCTCCCCTCCTTGTGCTGCCGCGCTCCGCTTCTCCCCACACCTGCCCGCTATTGTTCCAGCTGCTGTGACAGCTGCTGAGTCTAACAATAAACTGAGTTCATTGCGGATGGTGCGGAGGTGCTGCCTGGGCTCTTTTGGACTCCAGAAGTTACTCAGTGCTGGCCCCGACTTCCACCTCCCTGCTTCAGCCAGTATCATTCTTTATCTTGGAAGATTCTTTTCGATTCCTGGAAGCAGTTCTGTGACCCTGGGGAGCCGCAGAGTTAGGACAGGCAAACAGACAGTAAGACAAACGCATTCCAGATAATGTCTGGGCATGCCTGAGGGTGGGGCTTGGCCGGGCACTCAGGTGGAAGCCTGCCGTCTGCGCTCCACAGGCTCCACAGAGCACCAGCCAGGTCTGACGCCCGCCCGGGTGGGGAACACTGAAAAGAGACGGGGCGGAGGGTCTGCGCAGCGAACTGCGTGGCCGTGTGGATCTTCCCCCGAGCAAAGTCCCTGTAACCTTTGATGTCCCCATGGAATAAAGAGCTGAGCCCCTGGGGGCTGCAGGTCTGTCAGGAGTGGATGGGTATGAGGCAGGGGCTGTCTAGGCCCCTGGCTCTCCCAACATAAAAATGTCAGCGGGAGAGAGAGAGGCCATAGCCTCTTGATGTCAACTTCTGATTTAAAAAGAAAATGAAGAGGGGATTACAAAGATGTGGTGAGAAACCAGGGACCTGCTGGTGCTTCACAGGGCTAGTCCTTCTGCCCTGTCTCCCTTGCACCCCACTGGTCAAAGACATTTGGAATGGTGGACTGACTGTGAGAGGGATCTTCTGGGATGCCAGATCTCTAGTTTTCTAGCCCTTTTCTGCTCAGCTACGATGGCTTCTGACTGGTTCATATTTAGTAACAGACATGATGGACTCACTGTCATATTCATTCTTAAATTCACAAAAACATCACGGTTACCATCATTTTGATGATTTCTTCTTTATTGAGCACTCAAATGTTCCGGCCCCCACTCTAATGACTGCATTATCCCTTCTAACCACCCCTACTCCACCCCCAAATCTTTGGGAAAAGCTTCATAATCAAATCTGGTCCTAAAGATACACAATAGGAAACAGACTTTGTGGGGACTCTGGAGTGTTTGGTCTTTGGCCAGTCTGTGCCTTGTCCCTAGCAAACTAGAGAAATACACACACACACACACACATATATATATATTCTCATCTTTACAATATTGATCTCTGCTAATCTCTTAAAATAGAACCTGATTCTGTCTATGATTTGCATCTCCTAGGCCAAAAAGGTCCATAGCAAAGGGGACCCAGCTTCACAGCATGGCCAGGACTCCCCAGAGCACAGTCAGGCTACTCGGCAAGCTCACCCCTAGTTTTCCCTAAAGAGTTCTCAGAGGAGCAGGCCTGGGGCAGGGATGCCTGGAGTTGACATGGACACACCCATCAGCACAGTCTGAGCAGTGGCTAGGACAGACGTCTGTTTGGGAAGGGAACTTTTCTAGACATTGCAGAGGGCCATCCCAGCTGACCCTGGCACATGCAATCAAAAGGGTATCTGGGGAAGTGGTGGCTTTTGTCCCATGGCTGGCCCCCTCTGGAATTTCTAGTGGTTAAGTGTCATTTCCTTGAACAGTCTGCGGTGCTCTGAGTAGGTTTGGTAATGACAGACCAGCTACTCCAAGAAAAAAAGTTGGGTTTTTTTGCAGTACCAGGGATGAAACTTGGGATCTTGCACTTGCCAGGATGGTGCAGTATCACTGAGCTACATCCCCAGGCCATGCCCCAAGAAAGTCCTATTCCAATCTAACAGCTAAGCAAAGAGCCAAAGGCTGTTCAGAACATGGAACTAACCTTCCCCAAGTGCAGTCTGGCATGAGTGTGTGCTTCATGCCAAGAACCCTGCTTCCCGAGACACCGCCATGGCGGGCTGCTCCTCTCCAGCCAGTGAGAGCCAACAGAAAGGCTGCTGGCGCGAATGGCTGGTGCAGCAGGTCACCACTAGTGAGAAAATGGTTGATGACTTGTTGCTGGTGAGTGCTGGCTGTGGACGAAAGATGGGCCTTGAGGGGCTGGGTCACTCAGCAGATCCTGGGCTCGGGGAACACCCTCCCCAGGCGGGTGGCTGACTGCCTCAGGGACCGCCCAGCCCTGCTTATCCTCCTCAGGGACTTTCTGGGCCTACAGATCCATCTCTCCGGGAGGCTCTTGGGGCGTTTTATCAGCCTCAGGGGTGTCCTGAGATGACAGACTGACCGCAGAAGCTTCTTGGGCCAACCTGCCAACCTCTACAGAGAACTCCTGGCATGGCTGGATGGGCTCTTTAGGAGTCACAAAGGTTTCCGGGACCAGGCCCCCAACCCCTGCAGCGAACCCCTGGACCAGCCTGCCAGCCTCCACAGGCACCCCCTGGCTTGGCTGGTTGACCTCCTTGGGGCTCTCCTGGAGAAGCTGCCAAATTTCCTCAGAGACTTTCTGGCACGGTTGGCTGGCTTTTGGGGATGCCTGCCACTCGTGGCTAACAGCACCACAGCCCCTCTGGCCTGGCTGGCTGACCCCAGCGACCTCCTGGGCCCCTGGCTTGCTGGTTTCCACAGGTGATTCCTGTGGGGGCTGGTTTGGTTCCAAAAGCTCTTGCTGCTGCCCCGCGGGGAGCACTTGCATTCTAGCTCCAGGGGGCCCCTGGAGCAGCTCAAGTCCTTGGGTCTCTTCTGTCACACGTCCCCGTGGGAAGGGTTGGTCACTGAAGCTGAATTGGGAGTTGCCATCCACAGCCGTAGGAGAAGAAGGACCAGCGCTGGACACAGTACTGGAAGGGCCACTGCTATCTGTGAAGCAAAGTCAGAGACCAAATCAGGCAGACTGGAAGAGCCCTGGAAGGGGCTCCAGTGCCAGAATGGACGGTCTGTGAAGCTCTTGTTTTCGGGAGAGAAGGTCTGACTTTCCTAAGTTTTCCAAGGACACCTAAGATTGCCCAGCTCAGGAGCTGTCAACCCAGCTACTGTAGGAGAAGCACTAAGGTCCACCTAAGACTTCAGGAGAGAGATCCACTTCATCTGGTTGTTGCATAAATATACTCCCAGCCTGACTCCAATTCCCACAGCCCTTTGTTATGGTTTGTGTTTAGATGTCACCACAAAGCTTCCTACAGATCAGGTGGGAATTTTTTTCACACGGGTAGCTGAATCTGGAATGTGTGGTGCTGGGTTAAGGGTGTGTGATTACTAAACCTCCATGTGTGTGATTGGTTTGGCGCCGTCCCAATCCTGGAGATCAGAATAAGATAAAAGGGGCGGAAAGATGAGGTTGAAGTTTCTCCCTTTTCGCTACAGTGTGGGCACCAGGAACTGTCTCGCTTGTTAGCTTGTGTGCACCAAGCTGTTCCTCCTCTGAAATTTCTATAAACCGTAAGCTAAATAAACCGTTTCCCCTCCAACTTTGGGTGTTCAGTATGTTGTCTCAGCAAGGAGAGAAAAGTAAGTAAAACATTCTTCATACCTCAGATACATGTCAACATTTTAGTCCAATGGTTCATAATTAGGTTATATAAAAACTTTTTAAACTCAAATTTCCAAGTTTTTATCTTTACAGATTCTAATTGTATAAGTTTAATATAAGGGCGTGGGTGGGGAGAGGGGAGACGCTGAAACAATACTGTGTTGTCACAATTGAACCTTATGTAATCTGGTGTAACCTGATTGGAATCATTATTAAAAGTAATCAGTGTATTTCTTGGACACAGGTAATCATTGTTTATATCTCAAGAGAGATAAGAAAGCAAGAAAATGCAGGAAAAGCCTGTGAACTGGAACACTAGGAAAGGAAATGGCTTGTGCAAAGGCGGATGACTGCCATGGTGTCTGCAAGTCAGACCTTTTGCTTTGGTTTTGTTCTTGTTGTTTGCAGATCTGGGCTTTGTGCATGCTCCACCACTGAGCTGCACCTCTACTCCTTTTTATTTTACTTTGAGATGGATTTTTTTTTTTTTTTTTTTTGAGACAGGGTCTCACTTTGTAGTTCAGGCTGGCCCTGAGCTCAGCCTCCAACTCACATCACAGCAATCCTCCTGCCTCTGCCTCCTGAGTGCTGGGATTACAGGCGTGAGCCACCACGCCTGGCACTGTGGCATGTGGTACTGGTTGCTGCTGGGGTGAGTCTCCATGCCCAGTATTGTTATGTGGTTACCGGGGATCGAACCCGGGTCCTTGTGCTTGCAGTACAAGCACCTGAACCACTAAGCTAAATCTACGGCCCTTGAAATGGGATTTTGCTGAGTTGCCCAGGCCACTCTCACATTTGCAATCCCTTATCTTGGCCTTCCGAGCACACACCACTGCACCCCCTTTCTTGGAGTCACTGACTATGGGGGTGAATCTCTGAGACACTAGTGAAAGTCATGAATGAGCTTCCAGGAAAAGTTTATGTATGTGAATTTTTTTTTTCTTTTTTGGTTTTTTGAGACAGGGTCTCGCTTTGTAGTTCAGGCTGGCCCTGAGCTCAGCCTCTAACTCACATCACAGCAATCCTCCTGCCTCTGCCTCCCGAGTGCTAGAATTACAGATGTGAGCCACCATGCCCGGCACTGTGGTATGTGGTACTGGTTGCTGCTGGGCGTGAGTCTCCACACCCAGTATGGTATGTGGTTACTGGGGATTGAACCTGGGTCCTTGCGCTTGCAAGACAGGCGCCAGAACCACTGAGCCAAATCCCCGGCCCATGTATGTGAATCTTCATATGCACCTTCACATATGATTTCTAGAGCTCACAGGCTACACTGATACCTGTCCATGGATCCAAGGTAAAGTCGCTGTAAATGTTGGGACACTGAATGTTACAAAATTGTGCTTATAATACACATAGAAAAGTATAAAAACTAATTTCAAAGATCCTGACAGGTGTATAAAGACCTGGAAGTCTTCGATTACACTGTGGTATGACTCCAGTCCAACCTCAGACTAATTTTTCCCCTTATAAACATCACACTCACCAAAAGCATTATAACTGTATACTAAAGCAGTGTGGTATCAATAATGATAGATTCTGGAAACAGAAAACACCTGATTCTATTGTCATGAGAGAGAACCTGGGTAAGTTGTCAAGCCTGATCTTGCAAATTCCAGTTGCTCAGTAAGACACAGTGGTTATCTCTCTTCTGAGAAGGGGACAGAGAAGGCGCACTTCATGCAGAAAAAAGAGGAATGGTTTTGGGCTAAGCCAGGTTTTAAACATATGGAGCCTATTTCTGGTTCAGACAAACAGACAGAGTCCCACGATGCTTACTAATGAAGCTCTGACCCCAGAAAGGAAAGAAGCTTCCCCAAGTACAGCAGTGGCCTCCTATTCAGCTAGTGAGTGGATTCATGCAAATTAGAGAAGCCAGAGAGAGAGAGAGAGAGAGAGAGAGAGAGAAAGAGAAGAGAAGAGAAGAGAAGAGAAGAGAAGAGAAGAGAAGAGAAGAGAAGAGGAAGAAGGGTTAGATTTTCATAAACACTCCAGGAGAGAAGAAAAGGCAGTGACTGCAAGGAGAATGTGAGATAAGCCAAAATTCAGCACAAGAATTCCTGGGGTCAGGGAGGAAAATTTCTTTTCTTTACAGAGTGGCCAAAGAAGGGCAAAATTGTACAGCTGTTAATCTGAGGCTGAATTACAGATCTTGCTGTCAGACCTCCTGAGTGACAGTGAGAGGCATGCTGGGTCTCAGTTCCTCCCTAGAGGCAGGATGACGAAGAAAGACATTTCCCTTCCTGGTGCCTCGGTCGTATCTCCACTTCCCATTAGCACTGGTTTCCCCTCTGTGGTCACCCCAAGACTTCCTATGGCTCCTCTGAATGCCTGGGACATTATCCTTCAGCAAGATGAGACAACTTGAGGAAAGGGACATGTAGAAAAGAGCAAATCCCAGTTTCTTGTTTCTAGTTTTTCTGCATATCTAGGTTACTTCCTAGTTACCTAGACAAAGGTCTAGCAAGACCAGAAAGGGATCTGAGGACAGGGATGCCTCTGCCTCTCCTCTCCCCTGGGCCTCTGGGTCACCGTCTTGGTCTCTGAGGAGCTCTCCAGGAAAGACAGGAGGCTCCATGGACAGAGGTGAAGGAAATACAAGCAGATGTCCCGCCCACTCAGTCATTCCCTTTGCTCCTCCACTGACCCCTCCATCCACCTTGGTCTTGGCAGATACAAACGGCTTACTTACACCATGGAGGCTTCTCAGAGCGCTGCTGGAGCTGCAGCGGTGGTGAGTGAAGAGCACGGGGCGGGGAGAACGGGCCCTCAGGAGCTTGGCTGCTGTGCAAACAGTCGAAGAGGGCTGCACGGTGGAGGGGAAGGCGGAAGAGAAAAAGATGTATGACGAGTCCACAACTTGCAAGACTGCAGCACAAGTCAAAGTCAGTATATCCACTGCGGCCAAGAAGTAGACTATCTATGGCCCCTTCACTTGTACTATTTTCAATTTTTTAAACTTTATATCATGAAAAATTTTAAACCTTTTTTTTTGAGACAGGGTCTCACTATGTTGTTTAACTGGCCTTGAACTCACTATAGCTGAGGCTAATCTCACAGCAATCCTCCTGGCTCAGACTTCCTAGTGCTGGGATTATAGTTGTGTGCCACTACCTCCGGCTCAAACTTATTTTTCATTTATTTATATATTTTTTGAGACAGGGTCTTGCTTTATAGCTCAGTCTGGTCCCAAACTGATTATGTAACCCAGGCCAGCCTCGAACTCACAGCAATCCTCCTGCCTCTGCCTCTCGAGTGCTGGGATTGCAGGCATGAGCCACCACACCCGGCATTATTGTATGTGGTCACTAGGGATCAAACTCAGGATCTTGCACTTTCGAGGCAGACGCCAAAACCACTGAGCTAAATCCCTGGCCATCAAAGTTATTTTTTAAAAAACAATGAAGAGATCAGAACAATCAATATTCATTTACTCATCTGCAGCACATCAGGCCCTGTGCTGTGGACCTGTCTATGTCCTCACCCCATCATCTAACCTAGGTCATGCTCTCTGCGTTTCCTGTGCACAAGGAGTTAGGTCTAGAACACCTGGTGAGAGAAGTGAAACAGTTTTGTAAGAACACTTGAGAAGGTGATCTTGCATGCTTCACATTGCACACCTAACAGTCCTGGAGGTACAACTGTGTTTTCAGTGCTGTGAGATATTACAATTTATAGACATTGTACCATTTTGTACTTTGGGATTCCTTGTTTCACCAGACCCACCAACAGTGTGTGGACAGACTTCTGACAGATGAGAAACAATCTCAATGCAAGTCATTGAATTTGCGTACTGCTCCTGATCAGGATTGAGCACATTTTCATGTGAACAGTGGTCACAGGCACTTCCTTCTCTACACCCTGTCCATCTGACACCATCACATTCTTAATATTCACGAGTTCTCCATATCAGGGGATATTAATCCCACAACTGTGCAGGGTTTCAATACGGTGACGAGAACATGGTCCCTGTGGTAAAGGCCTGGTCCTAGGGAGGTGCTGCTGGGAGGGCTGCTGACTGAAGAAGTGGGGTCTAAGGGGGGCTCCTGGGGCCACTGGGGGTCAGCTTGCCTCTGGTCTCTTTCTCTTCTTCCTGGCTCATGAGGTCAGTGGTTTGCTTTGCCACAGGCTGCTCGCCAGCACTGCCTGGCTCCCTCACCAGAAGACAAAGCAATGGATCGCATAACCTTGAGCAGGAACCTGCTGAACTTTGAGGTCAGTTGGAACCACAGAGCTAAATCCCTGTTTCACTACTTGTCTAACCAGCTTTGTCTCTTTAAGTTAATTATATATGTATTTGTTAGAGTAATGGAAAGCTGACTGATATATGTAAATTGCAAAAAACAATCTTTGCAGCCCGTGTGGGTGTGCTGGCAGATGCCTGTAACCCCAGCACTCCAGAAGAGGCAGGAGGACTGCAGCAGGCCAGCCTGTGCTACAGTGAGGTCCTCCCCACCCCACCCTCAAGTATATGGCTTAATGTACTGTGCTTTTCTTAGTGCTTCCCAAATTTGACTCTGCCTCAGAATCAGGCTTTCCTTACTTTCAGAACATAAAGGGATTTACTGTCACTACCCTGCTTACTTTTTATTTTTATTTATTTATTTTGTTGGTTTTTCTGAGAAAAGTGTATGCTACCATATCTAGCTCCCTTCCTACTTTTAGTATTTGCATGCTAATATTTTTTAGGTGAAATAAAAGCCATGTAAAGTTAACCATTTCAAAGTATATAATTCTGTGTACATAACATCCATAGTACTGTACCTTTATCTCATTCTAAAACATTTTTCTTTCCCCAGGGAGAACTCTAAATCCACTCCACTCCATCCTCAGCCCTTGAAGCTCTCTACCTGTGGATTTCCCTATTCTGGATACTCTGTGTAAATGAAACTTTGTGACTGTGACTTCTACATGGGGCATCTGTCATGTGACATGTTTTTCAGGTTCATTCATTTACACTGTAAAATTTGTATTTCATTCCTTTTTATAGTAATATTTCATTGCTCATTCATCCTTTTGTTTATCCATTTGTGGGCATTTCAGTTGTTTTTTACTTTTTTTAAAGTTTTTTTGGTTTTGTTTTGTTTTTTAGGTTTTTTGAGACAGGGTCTCACTTTGTAGCCCTGAGTTCAGCCTCCAACTCACATCACAGCAATCCTCCTGCCTCTGCCTCCCGAGTGCTGGGATTACAGGCATGAGCCACCACGCCCAGCACTGTGGTGTGTGGTACTGATTGCTGCTGGGGTGAGTCTCCATGCCCAGTATTGTTATGTGGTAACTGGGGATCGAACCTGGCCCTTGTGCTTTCAAGACAGGTGCCGGAACCACTGAGCTATTTCCCCGGCCCTTTTTAAAGTTTTTTTGACACAGGGTATTGCTTTATAGTTCAGGCTGGTCTTGAACTCACTATGTAGCCCAGGCTAGCCTTGAACTCACAGCAATCCTCTTGCCTCTGCTTCCTGAGTGCTGGGATGACAGGTGTGAGCCACCATGCCCGGCACTGTGATATGTGACACTGATGGAACTTGAGACCTTGCCTTGTCAGGCAGATGCTGGAATTACTGAGCTAAATCCCTGGCCTGTTTTACCTTTTGACTACTGTCAATTCTGCTAATGTAAATACCTGGGTAAAATATTTGTTTGAGAACCTGTTTTTATATATTCTTTCTCTTGTTTTGTCTGGAATACACCTAAGCATAGAACTGCTGGGTCATAATGCAATTTTATGTTTAAGTTTTTTTTCGTTTTTTGAGACAAGGCCTCCCTATGTAGTTCAGGCTGGCCTTGAACTTACTATGTAGCCTAGGCTGGCCTTGAACTTGTAGAGATGCTCCTGTCTCAGCCTCCTGAGTGTTGGCAGTGTGTCACCATGTCCAGCTCTACGTTTAACTTTTTTTTTTCCTGAGACAGGGTCTCACTTTGTAGTTCGGACTGGCCCTCAGCTCACTATATAGCCCAGGTGAGCCTCAAACTCATAACAATCATTGTGCCTCTGCCTCCTGGGTGCTAGGATTACAGGTGTGAACCAAGTAAACCACCATACCCAGCTAGCATTGTGGTGTATGGTACTAATTGCTGATAAGTATGAGTCACATGCCTGGCATTGTTGTATGTGGTTACTGGGAATCAAGCTCGGGACCTTGCACTTGCAAGGCATGCACCAGAACCACTGAGCTAAATCCCTGGTCCTATGTTTAATTTTTAGAGAAACTAAAATTGTTTTCCAAGGTGACTACATCACTTTACATTTTCATCAGCAATAGATAAGAATTCCAGTTTGCCCACACCCTCTTCAACACTTCTCTTCTTTTTCTAAAGCCATCCCTCTAGTGAGTGTGAAACCCTCTCACTGTGGCTTATACTTGTGTATCTGCACTAACCAATGAGGATGAACATCTTGTCATGTGCTTCTTGTCTACAGAGATGTCAATTTAAGCACTTGTTTTCTTTTTCTTTTTGATTTTTGACAGACAAGTTCTCGCCAGGATGACCTTGAACTTGCAGTGACCTTCCTCCTTAGGCTCCCAAGTGCTGGGATTACACATAATGTACCACCATGCCTATGTTCACTTTTAAACTGGGTTGCTTATCTTTTTGTACTAAGCTATTATATTCTCCACCCTTGACAGCTATGATCTGCATATATTTCTCCCTTCCTGGAAGCTTTTGTTGTTCTGACTTTATGGCACTGGGGACTCAACTCAGGGTATGGCGCATGTTAGACAAGTGCTCTACCACTGTGCCAACTCCCTAGTTCCCAAACATAGTGTCAAGAATTGAGCTCAGGGCCTTTCACACACGTGAAGCAAGCAGTCTGCTCCATTTTCTGATGTTCTTTGATGCACAAATGTTTCCAATTTTGTTAAAGTGTGTTTATCTCTTTGTCCCAGATCCACTGCCAAAACTAAGGTCATGAAGATTTATCCCACATCTTCTAAGAGTTTTCTAGGTTTTGCCGTTATATTTAAATCATCAGTCTAGGGCCGGGGAGTTAGCTCAGTGGTTCTGGCGCCTGTACTGCAAGCACAAGGACCTGGGTTCAATCCCCGATAACCACATACAATACTGGGCGTGGAGACTCACCCCAGCAGCAACCAGTACCACATACCACAGTGCCAGGCGTGGTGGCTCATGCCTGTAATCCCAGCACTCAGGAGGCAGAGGCAGGAGGATTGCTGTGATGTGAGTTTGAGACTGAGCTCAAAGCGAGACACTGTCTCAAAAAACCTAAAAAAAAAAAAAAATCATCAATCTATTTTGAGCTTTTTTTAATGGGATTTCACTATGTTGCTCATGTTGGTCTCAATCCCCTGAGTTCAAATAATCTTACTGCCTCAGTCTCCCAAGAGGAGTGGGGAGGTAGGTTTATGCTTTTGAATGTAGATACTCAATGATTCCAGCTCCATTTATTGAAGACTACTCTTTTCTTTAAATGAATAGTCTTGATATCTTTAAAAATCAATTGGCCATAGAGGTAGTCTTATTGTTGGACTTTCAATTCTAGTCCACTTGTCTGTAGTTTTATCCTCATCACAGTACTTTTTATTTTCTTTTCTTTTTGAGACAGGGTCTTGCTATGTAATTCAAGCTGGCACTGAACTTGAGGAGATCATCCTGCCTCAGTCTCCTGAGTGCTAAGATTATAGGCCTACCTTACCAGATGCAGCAGTACAGTATTATTTTGATTACTCTAGCTTTATAGCACATTTTGAAACTGGAAAATTTCCAGTTCTTCCAATTTTTTCCTTTATCAAATTTCTTTTGGCTATTTAGGACTTCGTGCACTTCTACATGAATTTGAGGATCATATTTTCCATTTCTGCAATTTTGTAGGTCCTGGATCAAGGTCAGATCACTGTGGGATTGCCTTCTTACCAATATCAAGTCTCCTACCTGAACATGAAGTGCTTTTCCACTTATTTAGGTCTCCTTTAATTTGTACGGTGCTTTAGAGTTTATATTGCTTCTATGTACCGGGGATTGAACCCAGGGCCTCACACAGGACCACCAAGTTACATCCCCAGGTCTTATTTATGTGCTTGTTTGCTTATTTTAGAGAGAGGTTTCCAGTAAGCCACCCGGGTTGGCCTCAGACTTGTGATTCTCCTGCTTCTGAGATTACAGATGTGCGCTGTTGCACCCAGATATTCTACTCAGTACACAGATCTTTCAACTACTTTTTCCAATTTGTTCAAGTGAATTTTTTTTTTTGATGCTATTCAGAGGAAACTGTTTTCTTAATTTCTACTGTGGACCACTCATCGCTCACGTACAAAAACATGACTGACCCTGGTGAGTTGACATGATACCCTAACATGTAGAATTTATTTTTGAGCCTTCCTTGTGATTTTCCTCATATAGAACCACATCCTATGAAACTAGAGATAGCTTTCTCTGTTTCCAATATGACTACTTCTTAATCCCCATCTTTTGGATGCCTAGAATTTTCAGAACGGTATTGACCAGCAATGGCAAAAGCTGAGACCTCTGTCTTTTTCCTGACCTCAAGGAGAAGGCTTTTAGTCTTTCGCCCCTGAGTATGAAGCTCAAGACCTTGCGCTTGCCAGTCAGATGCAGTACCATGGAGCTATACTCCTGCCCCCTCTTCTAATTGTCTCAAGCACATGAAAAGGACGAGGGTTTCTTCATCCTCTTTGTCTTTTATTTGCTTCTGGGGATTGAACTCAAGCTCTTCACATTCAGCTATATCCCCAGCCATATCCATATATATATATATATATATATATATATATATATATATATATATAAAATGATAATTTTTGTTTTGTTTAATTTTGATATAGAGTCTAGGTAAGATGCTAAGTTGCCAAGTCTAGGTTCACACTTGTGATCTTTCTGCCTCAGCCTCCCAAGATGCTAGAACTGCAGAGGTGTACCACCATTCCTACCATGGTAGTTCTTTAAATGTTTGAGGAACCATCTCATCTTAGACCTTTTCTTATTGAGTTATTTTTACTACTTATTGAATCCTTTGTTACAGGATATTTGGATTTTCTTTTTTTTTTTTCTGTACTGGGGATTTGCACTTACAAGGCAGGCAGGTAGGCGGCAGTGCCATTGAGCTATATCCTTGGCCCTTAGATTTTCTATTTCTCAGTTTTTATAGTTTGTTTCTAGGAATTTGTACATTCCATCTAATTTATTTAATTTTTTGGCTTAAAATTACTCATGTAACTCTCTTATAATCCCTTTAACTTTTGATTGCCAATAACAATGTCCTCACTTTTACTGATTTTATTTTTTGTTTTACTACTGATTTTAGTTATTTGCATTTTTTCTCTTTCTTATTCTAGCTAAATGTTTGCCAATTTTGTTAATCTTTGCAAAGAACTAAATTTTGCTTTTGTTGATTCTACCTATTGTCTTGCCATTCTTTATTTCTTTTAACTGCATTCTTTTATTATTCCCTTTCCTGACTAATTTGGGCTTAATTTACTCCCTCTTTAGTTTCTTAAAGTAGGAAGAAGTTAGGTTACTGATTTAAATACTTTCTTCTAAAGGCTGGGGATTTAGCTCAAATGGTACCGTGCTTACCATGGAAACATGAGGGCCCAAGTTTGATCCCCAGTACTGCAAAAAAAACCAAAACAACAAAAACAAAAACACCTTTTATCTTCTAGCCAGGTATGGCAGAGTATGACTGTAATTCTGGCACTTGAGGAGCTGAGGTAGGAGGACCACCACAAGTTTAAGGCCAGCCTGGGCTACATAGCAAGACTTTGTCTCAAAAATAAAAGTCTTTCTGGGCCGGGGACTTAGCTCAGTGGTTCCGGCGCCTGTCTTGCAAGCACAAGGACCCGGGTTCGATCCTCAGTAACCACATACAATACTGGACATGGAGACTCACCCCAGCAGCAACCAGTACCACATACCACAGTGCCGGGCGTGGTGGCTCACATCTGTCACCCCAGCACTCAGGAGGCAGAGGCAGGAGGATTGCTGTGATGTGAGTTTGAGGCTGAGCTCAGGGCCAGCCTGAACTACAAAGTGAGACCCTGTCTCAAAAAAAAGAAAAACTAAAATAAAAAAGTCTTTCTTTGTTCTTTTTTAATGTCGATGTTTACAGCTATAAATATTTTTTTGAGCACTGATTTGGCTGAATCTCATGATTTTTGATACATGATATTTTCATTTTTATTCATCTGAGAGTAAATTCTAATACTCCTTATGACTTTTTTCTTTGATCCATTGGTTATTTAATAAGATATAATTTCCATATATTTGTCAATTTTCCAGTTTTTTTCTCTTATGACTTTTAGCATTATTCCACTCTGGTTGAGTAAAATACTTTGTATAATTTTAAATTTATTGAAACTTTTTTTGGCCTAACATATAATCTCTCCTGGACAGGAACGCAGCTCAGCAGTACAGCATTTGCCTGGTAAGTGGAAGCCCAGAGTTCGATCCCAGTACTGACTGCCTATGCAGCTGTTCTGTCTCTTACTAAACCTCCCACTTATACTGTAGAATTCTCCCTTCAATTTGATCATCAGTGTTTCCTCCTACATCTTGTGTTTTAGTTTTTTGAGACAGGGTCTTATAGTTCAGGCTGGTCCTGCACTCAGTCTCAAACTCAGCAATTCTCTTGCCTCTGCCTCCCAAGTACTGGGATTACAGGCATGAGCCAACAAGCCTGGCATTGAGGTATGTGGTACTGATTCCTGATGGGTGTTAGTCACCAGTCCCAGCATTGTGGTGTGTGGTTACCAGGGATCAAACTTGGGACCTCGTGCTTGCAAGGCAGACACCAGAACCACTGAGCTAAATCCCTGGACCTCTTCTTCTTTTTTGAGACAAGGACTTGCTCTGTAGTTCAGGTCCCTGGCCTTGAACTAGCAGCAATCCTCCTGCCTCAGCCTCCTGGCATATACCACCATACCTGGCCTGATTGTATACCTTAAAGCCTACTTTTGTGTTTGTGTGGGGTGCCTATTTATTACTTTCTGCTAATTCATTTCAAGTTCTAGGAATCATGGGAATGGAGGCAGAAACAGAGCCTTCTGCGTACCTGCAGATGCCTGTGTGTGGGCCTCTGTGTGGCGCTGGCAGACTCTACTTAAGAATTCACTCACTTGATGCAAGGAAAGAGCATTATGCAGTGTTTCCAGGGGGTATATGGTAGGCACCATGGAGCACCCTTCAAATCCTGTTGGGAAAGAGATGGGCAAAGCCATGTTATTACTGTCAGACACACCCCAACTGGCAAAGGAAGCTGAGAGTCCCTGAGAGCCATCAGGATAGTCTGTGGCTTTTAGAGTGTGGCCTATCCTGGATTTCCAGGAGAGGGGCCTCTTGAGAGCATCTAGGGAAATCTATTTCTCTCATCTCTAGATTTCCTAAAAGGTTTGCCTATTAAGACCTCCAGGTGAATCAAATCACCTCTCATCCCGTCTATGGAGAGACTGTGATGTCCCACAGAAAAATCAAAGACTTCCGGAGGGGAAGCACTAACACTGCCCTGGTACTTTCTGGGAGAGGAAACAAGGATCCGGAGGTAGGAGTGAAACCGTAGACTTGATATGAGGCAGGGTGGCCATGGAGCTGGGAGGGAACAGCAGGTATCAGGCACCATGAACAAGAAAATCAGACGGAAGAGGAGGGCACGGGATCAGAGCAGAGCCATGCCAGTTTACAATGTGGGAGAAAGGCTGGGGCACTGGATGCAAACTGAGAGCGTGCGGAATACATGAAGATGAGCGAGGAAAGGCACATGCACGAATTCACAGGGCAGGATGGAAGTTCCTTCTTGGTCCCTTCACTTTTCTCTCCTACTCTAATGGCTAGGAGCTCTCTACTCCATCAGGAGAATGAGGCAAACCTCCTTGGAAAAACAAGGCTGATTCTCTACTCCAGACGCTAATTCCGTACAGGATGGCCAGTCCTGATTGCGTCAAAGGTAAACCTAAGTGTGTCCCTCACATCCAGGACTACCCACGGGAAAAACGCTTCCACTGGAGGGTCAAGAAACATGGAGTCCCAACCACTTTTTCAGGCCCCAAATCTTTCCAGTGCCTCCTCTATATCTCTTTAAAGCAACTAGATCCTGCTCACCATTGACTCATGTCAGTAACTCAAAATGATTTTACTTGATTGCCCTCCGACCTCTGGCCTTTGTTTGCCTCATGAATTTAATTGGAGCTTCTGTGCCTCAGTTTCCCCCTTGTAATCCAGTGGCAGGAGAACAGAGGAGTCTCTAGCTCCTCAGAGTAGTTCGGAAAATGTTTAGATCCAAAGTGGTGGCAGTAAAGGATCAGAGAGACAAGAACAGGCTCCAGCACAGAGGCTACTCTTTCCTGACTACAGCTGGGGACATGTAACACGGGGTATGAGAAAGAAGAAGAGGGGGCGGGGCAAGCAGCCAGCACTACAGCTCCAGGCAGGCTGGCCTTGATCCCATCCAAGCAACTAAATGCAAGTCGCAGAACCTCACAGCAAACAGGAGGAAGGAGGGCCAGAGGGGCTCTCCTGCCAGAATGCGGTAAGCAAAGCAATCGTTCCAGCCAGGACAGTGGCAGCAGCCAGCCTGTGGCGGGGGATACCGTAGAGGCACTCGGGGTCATCCTGGCCTGAGTGCAGCCAGTTCCGGAAGAGGCGCAGGTGGTAGGAGCACTGGTGCAGATGATGTGCCAGTGTGGCATCCAAGGAGACCGGCCGGCACCCTGGGCAGTCAGAGGAAAAACCACGCAGCAACCGGACCACAGGGTGCTGGTCATCCAGCAGCTCTGGACAGGGCAGGGGCCGCAGGAGGAAGCACAAGGGTAAAGAGAGAGAAGAGGGAAAGACAATGAGGGGCACTGACTAGCACAGGATTACTGGGGAGCGCGGGCCACGCAGATCCAAGGTGAGCTGAGAAAAGGCGATGGTCAGGGCCACTGGGCTTTCCTCACAGGCAAGAGCAGTGTGGGCATCGCACAGTGAGTGTGAAAGAGGGAGAAGGAGAGGAGGGCTTGTCACCCTCCGAGGCCCTGCCCTCCTCAGCTCTGCACAGCTCTGCCAGGGCTGGCAGAGAGCGCTCATATCCTCTGCAAAGGGGCAAGCTGGCAGCACTGTGGCCGAGAACCCAGCCTGGGGCCCCAGTGTCCCTGATCAGATCATTCTACAAACTAATTAGAGGATGGTATTTATGGTGGGGGGGACAGAGACGAAACAATTCAAAGTCACTAAGAGAAGAACGTCAAGAAAGGTACTGGTGTCCGGAGAAGTCTAAAGCTAAAAGGCCCTGAAAGCTCAGGCCAGGCCTCTGGACCAGACACTAAGTCAGCCCCAGACAGGGCTGGT